>OZ030390.1:71926273-72235638 GCA_964023965.1 Melinopterus prodromus
TATGACATTTTGTGGTAAAATTAATAGTTTAGCTTCAAGAGCAAATTCTATTTGATCGAGATCGGTCGTATCTGCATTGATATGAAATTACATAGTAGCCAGGATTTTGACAAATACTTTTTTGTGTTGTCACATTCGAAAACAGCTGATCTCATCAGAGGATGATCAGAGGTTGGAGAACCACTATGGAACGTTGCCGCTGTAGTGCGGAAAATTATAAAATACAAATTTCAAATAAAATAAGATCACCAATTTGATTGTTTGTTGATAAGAAATATCAACCCGTCTTTATATCTAATTCTAAAAACGATAAATTGCGAAAATTATAAATAAAGTATAGCGATGAGTGTAGTTTTATTTTAGTATGTTGGTAGGGATGCGTCATGAACAAATATAAATTTGTCAGAATTTGAATTACCTTTTTAAGGTGCGTTTTCATTAGTGATAATGGCAGTGGTAGCAGACGCCGTTATAGTATTTCCAATAGAAAATTGCTAGTGACTCATGTTTATGTACATGCAAACTAATATGTGTCATTATCACGATATGTAAGAAACACTATAATTTCGTATTCTACCACCGCCATTAGCTACCATTACCTACTAATCGGAACGCACCTTTAAACTTGAGGTTTCGTCAAAGTGGTACCAACCTAGCATTTACTATACAGAAATCATTTATTTTTTTAACGTATTTCTTAAAAAACAACACAATAAACGTTGATGTCGCTCCTGCCAAAAACTAGATAGCGCAACTCGCTCACATGCGACGGCGACACTCCGCCTTCGGTGACGCGCCGCATCACCGCTCGTCGCGGTATTCCGTACTTTCGGCATTTGTGACATAAATAACTATTATTCTAATGACGTAGTGTTGGTAGTGTCAAATGCTGATGCTTTGACAATACCTACGATTTATCTCAATAGAATAGATTCTCATGCAACTATTAATTTTATATATTGTATGATAAAGTCATGTGCCTGGCCACATCAGATTTATTACTTTATCATACGCAGTATGTTAAAGTATTGTAATTATGCCGAAAAAAAAAATTGAGATTTTAGCGGAAATAGGTCTTTTTGGGTCCCCTGAACATTTTTGACCAAGGTACAAAAAAATGTCTGTGTGTGTGTGTGTGTGTGTGTGTGTGTGTGTGTGTGTGTGTGTGTGTGTGTGTGTGTGTGTGTGTGTGTGTGTGTGTGTGTGTGTGTGTGTGTGTGCGTGTGTGTGTGTGTAAACGATTTTTGTGGCGACGATTCCAGAGAAACTACTAAAGGTATTGGGACGAAAGTTCATATTTAGAAGTTTCAGGACCTGACTTAGAGCTGAAAAGCTTTTGGTTCAAAAGGGTCCAAAGGAACTGGTAGTTTATTCTAAGCCTTTTTCAAGGATTTTGCAAATGAGCCGCCATTTCTGTAATTTCGTCAAAATAGTTGAATAATAAATTAAAGTAGAGGAAATTTTGAATAATTTATGCCTATGACATTTTTTGGTAAAATTAATAGTTTAGCTGCAAGAGCAAGTTCTATTTGATCGAGATCGGTCGCATCTGCATTGATATGAAACTACATAGTAGCCAGGATTTTGACAAATACTTTGTTGTGCTGTCACACTCGAAAACAGCTGATTACATGGAGAACCGCTATGGAACGTTGCCGCTCTAGTGCGGCAAATTACAAAATACAAATTATAAATAAAATAAGATCACCAATTTGATTGTTTGTTGATAAGAAATATCAACCTGTCTTTATATCTAATTCTAAAAACGATAAATTTAGAAAACTGACACATCTACAATGTCATGAACAAATATAAATCTGTCAGAATTTGAATTAAACTTGAAGTTTCGTCACAGTGGTACCAACCTAACATTTCCTATACAGAAATATAACCATTTTTATTTTTTAAATACATGTTTCTCAAGAAGCAACACCATAGACGTTGATGTCACTCCTCCCAAAAAACTAGATAGCGCAACTTGTTCACGTGCGACGGCGACGCTTCGTTGGCGCGCCGCATCACCGCTCGTCGCGCTATTCCGTACTTTCGGCACTTGTGACATAAATAACTATTGTTCTAATGACGTATGTAGGTAGTATCAAGTGCTGATGCTTTGACAATACCTACGATTTATCTCAATAAAATAGATTCTCATGCAGCTAAACTATTAATTTTATATATTGTATGATAAAGTCATGTGCCTGGCCACATCAGATTTTTTTAAAGTATCATACCCTCGCCAAACGCAATTTATATAATAATAGATTTTTTTTCTAGGTACAATTTCGGCCCAATCTTTTTAACTTCTCCGCTAACCGAAAAATGCGATAATTTATTGTCTGATATGTAAACAATGGCCATATTTCGGCTGTTACGTGTGGTCAGCTCATCGCAGAGTAGATGCGGACCCCGACAGAAAAACTTAGAATGTTATTTTTTTGTATTTGCGATGTTTTCAGAACGTTGCGTCAATTTTCATTGTAAATAATTCATTGATACAAATTTGTTAGTAGTTTCATGATCCTGCGATAGATGGCTCCGAATTAGGGAACAACCTGAAAGTTAATACATTACCTCCTTTTCTATGGAATATTAATTTAATCCCAGTGCTGTCTAAACCAATATAGAGTTTCCCTATGTTTTAACTTGTTAAGTTAAGACGTTAAATTGCGTTGCGACATGGAAAAGCTGACTAAACCCACCATTAGACTTAATAAGAATCAAAAGGTTCAATAAGAATTATCCAAAGATAGTGTTTATAGACAACCGGTTAATGCGTAATCCGACATTACAACTACAATAACAAAACGCCTGAACACTTAACTACTTCAGTAACACCAATCGCAAACGCATAATCCTACCGCCATCTATGAACTCATTCTAAAAATAGTCCAGAAATAGTAACTAAGACATTAACCGGCAGATGTCTATAACCGCGCTATTTTCAAAATGTCCACCTTTCAAATCAACTGCATTCTAGTTTTATTAATTACGATTAATTTTGTAATTACTCACCTCTTGTAATGCCCTTTTATCAGTTTTATCCTTGCTGCCTTGTTGCAACAGTCTAATCACATTTTTAGCTCCTTCTACCACCGCCATTTCTATCCTCAGTCTATGCCTAATATCCTCTATCCTTTCTTCCAATGGCGGTTCCAATTCGAGTGTTGTTATGTCACCGTTGGCGAGATCGTGCATAGAACCGTGATGCTTATTGTTTATGTCGTTTTTCACCTGTCGAAAAACATAAAGTTACAGCCCAGAAGTATTTTTGAAATAAAACAATTACAAATTTGAAATTAAAGAAAAATTATTTTATTCTAACGAATTAAAAAAAGTAACCAGATGTTCCGGTTGTCGAACGAATGATAAGGGAATTTACCTTCAAAATTCTCATCTTTAAAAATTCTATCTTTGCCTTGGAGTCCAAGAGCATCTGTTGCGCTTCTGCCAGGAGTTTCTTGTCCCGGTTTGGACCTCCATTTATCGTTTGGATGATGTTCTCGGCGCCCTGCTTCACCTTGAGCTCGATATTCAGCTGTTTCTCCAAATTGAGCAACCTCGGATCCTGACTAACGCCGTCAGACTCCAAAGGGAAGGGTGATGAATGAAGTACGGCATCTGCAATAAAAAGAAATTTAACTATTATGTAATTTGATAATTTTTGATAACAGTTTGAAAATTGGCACTAAACGAGTAAGCACCTAGATCAGCTGTTACGGCTCATCGTTTCACATAAGTTGATAATACGTATCTTCTAGAATTTCAATTGTATATGAACGTAATAAAAAACACCGATATTTACTGTAAAAATTGAGAATGAATGTCAGAGCAGTGACGAGAACTGTTGTAAGCAGTCATTCAGTGTGATAGACTAATTCTAATTGTAAGATGCAAGCTGACATTTATAATAATATAATGGCGATACTATTGACTCGTGCGTAGCGTATTTATACATACACCGTTCCAATAAGCTAATTGGTCTATGTATAGCACAAGGGAACAATAAAGTTGGAAGTGATTTGGGTCCAATGACATCTGCACGATTAGGTTTAGTCAGAAGAAAAGTCCAAGAAACGTCATGAATCACTACGATTTGGACAAGTGACTATGAAACAATTATCTTAATGTCTCATCTATCGTCACTTGTCACACAATTTATTTTCATCACTATTGTCGATCATGGCAATTGATCGGGCAATTGTCCTGGACTTTTCGACAAATCGCACCTATTTCAAAAGTTTCAAAAATGAAGTGTTATACCCGGTCCTCCGGGTATAACACCGGTATAACACCAAAACATCATTTGTTCCTACAAATGATGTTTTGGTGGTCTAAGTTCAAGACACCCTATGGAGTAACTAAGGAACATTGGTCAGATACCCTTGTACTCTACAACAGAGCCCCTTGGATTCCCAATGTGTAGTTGTTTGGTTCATGTCAATATCCGCATTTTTATAGCTTCATAGATACAGAGTTTCAAGTAATGTTACCTTTGTAACATAAATATGCTCCTTTGTGGATTCTCGCTTATCAAACAATATCATTTCACTACAGTTACTAAAGAATAGGGGTGGGCAATCTTGGAAATTTGTGATCGATCTTCGATCACAATTTGAGATCGATCTGATCGATCTTTCAAATTTGAAGATCGAACGATCGATCAGATCGATCAGATCGATCAGATCGATCAGATCGATCGATCGATTTTTTTGCCCAGCCCTACCAAAGAATATTATCAATGTGGAAACTTAATATTTAAGTCCGAAGACGTGTGGAATGTTGTGAAAACGAATCGAATAGTTAGTTACCCTTATCAATTCATTTAATTAAGTTTCTGTCCATCGATTTATGTACCTATTGCGTTCGGGCTCTTCTCTTAATGAAAGCGAAAGTCACCGAATAGTAGATAGAGTAGAAAAATTTGTTTTTAATGCGGAGAAACAATCATCAAAATCTGTAAAAGATTACAAAAGTTATTGACAATGAGCGGTATTACGAAATTCCTAGATCTTTTAATTCTCTACAAAAAAATGGCTATACACCGTTTAAAAATACTGTGCATAGTTTAAGTACAAGTTGAAGTTTTTAAGTTATGCGTCTGAAAATAGATCAAAAGGACGTAAGGATAACATGTACGTTAGTAGATAAAGTTTTACTATTTTGGAAAACTCCTATAAAAAATGCAGCTATGAATTTATATAATACACATTTTTTTCTTTAGAACACATATCGAAAACCGTCAACTTTTATACAAGTCTATACAAGTCCTTTTACCATTCGACGTGTTCACTTAAAAAAATAAACCTGCATGATTTCGAAGCGCGAATTTTTAACCCCTGCATAATATGTATAATGTGATTGTGTTTCTACTTGTTGTTGGCGTTATTTAGCCATATACCACAAAAACGAATAGAAGATGAATAGATCATTTATTGTACAAAATTTCAATTTCAACCTACCCTTCATTGATGTCAGACCAATAGCAAGCAATAGCAAGCTTTATATGTACCTAATGCCCAACCAAACCGGTATACTCAGCTGCTTTTAATTTTTCCAAAGTAATATTTTCACTGGCCAAAATTCTATTACCCAGAATCTTTGTATTTTCTTATTTTTTGGCGGGGGGATAACTAAAACGAAGACTATACCCTTATCACTTGCCTCAGCTCGCACACGGGCTCAGTCACACACCGGAGTCACTCCTAGTTATGCCACTGTTATGTAGTCAGGTGGGATTCAATCATTTAGATATACAGTGTACATAGCAGAGTTGAGCATATTTAATGAATTTGAGTATTGAGTAAGTGAGTAGATACTGAGTAAAAGGAATACTCTACTCAAACCAATTTGAGTAGATTTACTCAGAGTACGCATCTATTCAAATCGATTTGAGCATGGAATATTTAAGAAATAAAACAAGATTTCTCCTTCAAACTGTTTGATTTTATTTAGGTACTCTTTAGTTATTAATTTTGGGTTTTTACACCAATCTTCAGACCAGCGTTAATGACAATAAAGAAATACTGAAGGATGCTGAAACATTATATGAAATTATTTAATTTAAGTGATGTTATATGAAAGATTGTTCAATGATGAGCGTTGTAATTGAAGACTAAAATATGAAATTTATTAATTAAAAATTAAGATTCCCCGAGAGTTACAGGTGTTGGCACGGTGGCAACCACAACGTGTATATGTAGGCGTGTGTAACTGTGTACTCACTACTCAAAAATTTTGATCGATTATTGAGTAGATACTTAATACTCATTTTTTTGTTAGTGACTACTGAGTACTCTACTCTAAACATTTTAAATTTGTCTACTCAATACTCACCGAAAAAATGAGTATCTACTCAGTAGTCAAAATAAAAAAATTAGTAATGAGTATCTACCCAGAACTCAAAATAAAAAAAAAAGTATTGAGTGATCTACTCAATACTCTACTCATAAGTAGAATTTGCCTCACTCTGGTACATAGGCACATATTAGTAACATAAGTTTGTCTTTGTCCAATAGCCTGCCACTGTCCAGTACAGTACAGTATACAATGTGTATAAAAAAACAGTTTGACGACTGCTGCGACTGTAAATCCATCACACGTGCACAGGAAACGCACAATTTTCCGGAATCCGACTTCCGCCAATTGCATAATTATCATCCATCCATGCATGATGTGCAATGTGCACATAGATACATACACAGAAATGTAATCTAACAAATCCCAAAACTCGCAACTAAGCACAAACAATCTTTTGGTAACGTTTGTGCAATAAAATTGTTTCACACAATGCGTCGTATGTCACTGGCTAAATTGAATATGAATTACATATTAGGTCCGTCATCATATTACAAACATGTATTACTTAGATAACAAGCAGTACTATGCTCTACTTATAAGTTTAACGTGATTTTAAGATATCTATAGCTAAATCACTGGAATTTATAGTGGACATAATTTTAAAATAAACATAATATTATAGTGTGTTATATCTTGGGTTATATTGTGTATATATAGGTTAATCCTCCTGTTAATTCCTGATGATTTACGGTATAGAAATGACGACAGATTAGATAAAAATGATCCCAATACAAAATGTGGGCGTCGTTATCTTGTTATTATGTTGAGTCAGATTTTGTTCATGTTGCTCAGGTAATTGGACAAATAGCAATATTTCAACGAAACAATATAATTATCGCGTAGCACAAATCGATCTCGTTTATTGGTTCTAGTTTGTCATTTATAACTATGGATTTCGTCTGTGGCGAAATGTTATTTATGACATGGAAATATATTTTTTGGAAAACATTATCATTTATCAATACACCAATAACAAATAGTGCTGTAGTAGTAATACAGTTAATAAATAAATATTCATTGAAATTGAAAATTAGTCAGTATAATGATCTAAAAAGTCAACAATTTTATATAGGATAGATTTATATAATTTACTCCAATCAAATGCTTTTTGGCAATGTTCATTGTATGATCATTGTAATTATTACATATTTGCATCATTGCAAGTCAGTTAAAGTAGTAAAATAGCAATAGTAGGTCTCAAAAATAAGCTTAAGAAATTTTTTTGTATCAAAATTTGATTTCTTTGAATATTGCTTTGAAGGGTTGAAAGATAATACAAGAAACTTGTATACATTTTGATCGTTTCTTAAAAATAAAACATATGTGTTGTACCGGTATATTAACCACATTAATTAAATACTAGACTGAATGATAGTCTCGAAGTAGAGTAGACTCATTTCGAAGTTTCTGCCTTCAGATTCTGATTTTACGAAAAATAAAGTAAAAAACAGACCAGGAACAGTTTCTTTGACTTTATATTTTTGGGAAATTAAGTACATGAAAATAATGTTAAATGCTGTGACTCTAGACTTGAAAGGTAATTGTTTATTTTTCTTTGATTAAGTTAATAATAAATAACTAAATTTATTGTAAGTTTCACAGGAATTAAGTATGGATCAAAATGTACAAGTTGAGTGGCCTGCATAAAAATCCAAAATAATGACCACCCCTAACTACAGTATTTTATTTTGTTTATAATATCAAACAAAAATTAAAATAAATAAAATAAACAACATAATTCTACCATAAGGTCTACGCTGCTAAGTTAAGGTCTTTAACGGACAGAATCGAAACAAATATTTTCGTGGTTATGGTTATGCTATGTGTTATTGTTGATAATAATGTCGTTTTGCCAACCATGTTGTATACGACTATAGAGAAATGAGTGCTGAAGTTTTCCATATTCGGTTGTATTTATTGTTAACAAAAGGTAAGATGTTATCAGAAATTCCTCTTTCCGTCATGTTTTCCCACAACTGGATCAAGGACGAATCTGGTCAAAAGCCGACATGTAGAGAGACTTCGATCACTACGTGCGTCCTGAGTTACGTAAACGTCTAACTTCCATTCATACAATGCAATGTCGCCGTATATTCCTTAGCGCATGCAATCCGATAGTATTATAGGAATAGAGAGAGAGAGAGACACACAGGCTGGTTCCAAGTGGCTCCAATGGTCACTTCACCTGATATGCCTTCTCGAAATACCTTCGACGGCGACGAAGTTCACGACGGAACTTGATAGAACCCGTTTACTGGCGAAAACTATCGAAGGTTGTTGCAATTAGTGGAAGAGTCGAAGCATAGTCGATACACGTTATTATTGAAAATGGACCGTGTTTATTTTCGTGGTAGGCCTTGTTTCATTTGCATAAATTAATGAGTGGAGAATGGGCGGCGCTTGTTTGTTTTTGGTGGCACGGGCTCTTGTATAAATATATACATAGATAGATATGCCTGTCTTGGATGCAATGCGAGGACGTCTGGGGGTTTGATCAGGTGACTAGTCTTGGTGAATTTGTGTATTTGTATGACCTACAAACATGCAAGCCAATTTTATTTTAATTGGGCGCCTCGAATCAATAATATGCTAATATTGTATTTAACTGACTTGGAAGAAATACAGCTGGCTTTTAATTAGCAGTACAGAATTGGTACGTAATAATAGTTTTGATAGCATTGGCATATTTGTTGACGGCTTCTAAGGTTACAATGTGTTGAGCAGCCTTGTGCTATGTGCAGCGTATGGACGAAAATACATAGAGTTTTCCGGTGCTCGCGTAGTAGATGGTAGTGAAGATACATGTTATCTGCGTGCTACTGCAAGATGGTGGAATGATATTTGAAGACAAGGGCCGCTTGTATATCCATTGACATGTTTATCAATGATACCAGACACGTTTAAAAACAAAACAAACAGCACATGTTCCTTTGTACCACCTACTGTTCACTGATATTATACGGTATAATCACTATTAGTAAAGCGCTGAGAAGATGGTATATCTCTCTCAGATATATAGAGATATACGATGTAGTCTATCTCTCTCAGAGCTCTATCAAAAGTGATTCGACAAAATTTAGGACTAATATAGTTATTTGAAATATTGCCTAAGCGAGCCTAGCAATAAGCAATAATAAAGCACCATATAAGAACGTTTGAGGAGTGAACTCTTTAATCGCAAATTGCAAACTGGTTCGTTTTATCAACCGACTATGGAAGAAATATCGTCAGACAAAATGCAATCGCTGGATAAAATTGGATGACCACAAGAACAAAAAAACTATATCTGGCATAAAATTGTGTTTTTTAACAGGTCTCCATTCTTGCCAGCCAATCATTGGTCTTCTTGTAGCCATTCCAATCTTATGGCTTGAGATTGACTCTCCTTAATGAGGACAGCCGGAGGGTGTAAATTATGAGAGTAAAAACCATCCGCATGGGAGGGTGTAAATTATGAGAGTAAAAACCATCCGCACACGAGAGACCGATCATGTACTGCCTCTTACGTGCTTGATGTTCGCTAACATCTCCGATCCAGCAATATCGTCTCCATAAGGATTGATGACACTTGCTGATATGCTGAGGGTATAAGCAATTCCATTTGATTAAAGATGTCGTGAATGAACGACATTCGATGAAATATTCCACTCTCTGTGATCCTACGAGACTCTCAAATTGCTCTTCTGTCCCATTTGAACTTCAAGCTTCAACCACGCTTTCTTGATTGTTATGTTAATTAGTTATGCGTAATTATTTTAGATATGTGAAGATGATGTAGCTATTTTATAATTTTATTTATTGGTCATAAAACATGAGAGCCCCAGGGCCCATGGCATCGCCGTATAAGCATTATGAAATTGAGAGACATTGAATTTGGCCGGACGTTTTCTGGTCTAGGCAGGATTTGAACCTGGGAAAAGAAAGTAGGTACGGTAGGATGTAGCGGACAAAGTTAACATTGATAATGCATAGGATGCCAAAGGTAACTTGATTGGATAATTTCTTTTTGGTATTACAGGCATGTTGATCCGACATTTATTGCATAAGTTCTTCATTTGGCGTGACTATTACTTACAAGCGAAAATATTTGATACCAAAGATTAAACTTATGCGTTATTTAGTCGATACCAGATGCTGACGAGACAGCTATTGTACGGCAGCTACTATTATGTGCAAACGGGATGTTCGAGCGTTTTGGATTGCATGACATTGCAACTACGCTCTGGTCAGCAGCTGGCACTAGGGATTGCAATACCGGTAAACCGGTTTACCGGTAAATCGCTCAAAATATCTATAAATTTTTTACCGATAATTCGATATCTTACATATAGCGAATCTAAACTCAACTTTCACATTTCAAATAACACCCTGTATTTTATAGCATAGCTGAAATCTGCGTCAAATTCTAGGTCACAATTGTATGTTACATTATTACATTCATGTTACACACCCTATACATGCTCTATACCTAACATATGTCATTTTTGAAGTATTAAATCTTTTTAATAAAAAATGACAGCCGCAAGGTCACTTTCAGCCATTTATAAAATATTTTGCTGTGGCTATTGGAAAAAAATTGTTTAGCACATATCGGTAGAATTTTTCGAAAAATCAAGACCAAATCATAAGACCAAAGTCGAATTTGAGAAAAGTACTAAAAGGCGAGTTTTTTGAAATGGCAACCCTATCATATGAATGCATTTGGGATTTCTATAGAAGATTTTAGATCAACTTGAGTAAAATGTCCTAAAAGAAAACATAAATTGAAACTATCGTCAAATCTATATTCCGTTGGAAAACAAAAGAATCTAATTTGAATCAACTACAACATGTAAAATCTCCCCGTAAATCTCCCCCCCCCCCGCAAAAATACAGGGTAAATCATAATGAATATCATTGAAAGTAAGAAACAACGCAAATAGGCGTATTTCTGTAATTTGATTTGGAATGAAGTTACGGGAAGAAATAACTAAGAAGAGTGGTTCAGAATCAATCAACTGAAGAAATATTAAAACATTTAAAAAGTTAAATTGTAGGTAAAATGCATCGCTATGAAAGCGTTCAAAAAGTGTTGTACACAAATAAAAAAGATTTCTTGTTTTAGAGAAATATTAATTTTGAAATTATTATTTTATCAAAACATATTTCTTTGGCGCCAACAATATTTACTTCATTGAATAATCTAGAAATATTTCTTTTCCTCCATTGAAACACCAGATTTGTTTGAATCAATGCATATTTATTTGAATTTAACAAAATTTTCTATCTGTGTAGAAAAACATCAAAGAAATTGGAAATCAATTGGAATTCTTTGAAGGAAATAAATGTCTTCTTGTATACAAATATATTTGTTTGATTAAACATTTGATTTGTTTGGTGTAAAGAGAATTCTTTTTAAATGAAAACAAACATCTTATTTAAAAGAAAAATAATTTTTGTTTGTATCTAAAAATATTTATTTGACTGACCGTAGTCTGGTAGTTAACTTGGGTGATTTCCCGTGCTTTGTACCTGGCCGGGTGCGCGATGCAAGCGTCTCTACAGTCTACAGGCGTTGGCGGTACTATGTCTACGAAGCGTCAATGGTGCAGTTCGCTACGAAATGTTAGAATTATCTGTAAGGTGTAAAGTGGTCCGATCAAATTGGTATTATTTGTTACAATGTTGCATTTGTTATTATTTCTTCATGTATTAATACAGTTGACAACGCAACACTTATTGTGTCCCATACCAACGATCTGTTATGAGTTCTGACAGATCGAAACTTTTGACTTATGCGAATTATAAATTGTGTCTTGCATGATGTCTTGCAATTGTGTCTTGGATGATGTCTTGCACATGAAATACAGTTGGCTATAATCAATGTTCTATCTACTAAACATAATTACCGCGAAATTGAAGACACCCACATAAATCTATTGAATTGATAAATTCATGCTTGACGAACTAGCAAATCAAAAGACACCTTTAAGCAATGAACTTTGTAACGCTTTGATATATCGCATAGAAGAAAGACGAACATCTTATTCTAACATATTGCAATTTGTTTCTGATGCTGATGTGAAAGATTCAAATGAGGAAGACAATGGAATTTTAAATTAATCTAGCAAAACTGCAGTTGCTAAGATTATCGTAGAATTAATTGAACGTTTGTGTAAAACTGAAATAGATACTAATGAATTATCGTAAGAAGTAAGTGATTCTGATAGCGAAAATTTTGATATGACGCAAATTCCTACGACATCTACTAGCACAACATCAATGAAGGAAAAACTTAAGTTTCTAATACAGATGAAAACCGAAGTAACCCATAAAGGAACAATTACCACGAAATCAACCCTAAATTTGAGTAAAGTTGTTAAAAAATAACCGACTTTTTTCAGGAAGAAAACATCAAGTGTAGAATCCGCGGGCATTTTCTAATAAAATATTAAAAAATAGCGGTAAATTACCGGTAATCCGGTTTATTGTGATTTTTACCGAACAATCAGTACCTAAATTTACAATGCCTAGCTGGCACCTTTGAAATCAGGCTTTAAGTTGTTTTCTTTTAAATCAGTGACTCATTATTATCAAGCGTTCGATAATCTCATGCATTTTCTCACTTCAAATAGTTCAAAACATTTACAGTTACTATACATTTACAACAAACCACAACATGTTTATTGTTTACTATTAGCAAACGTTGCTATATACCTAATATACTAACGATCTTGTCAATAATTGTCTATCAACAATTGTATTAAATTTATATTTAGTTATTTTATTTGAATAACAATTACCATTGTCCAACAAAAACATAACATATAACAAATAATCCCATTCTTTCTCTCGTAATTAACAGTGAAAGGGCTCTAGCACGTTTGCTGAATTTGATCAATCTCTTCCACAAATAGGGTGTGGGAGTTTCTAGTCCTATCAAGCATTAACATTCCACGCCATCATCGGGCACGACTCTGCCGCGTTTATACACTATTCGCCGCATTCAGCGTGTCCAGATCGGGACGGATCGCATGCTCGAGCAATAATACTTGCGCAATGCATGCGCATGCAGTCCGCCTGCCGCCATATGGACAACACGTGGCCCTCTCGCGGCACTTTCCTCGCGTCTCTACGGCAACGGCCAAAATGGGAGCCGCGACGAGAAACGATTTGCCCGATCTCGGAATGGATAGGTTGTTGCGCTTTATGGTAAACACGGGCGGCTTAACGACGAAGAAAAAACGAATCCAAGCCTGGCTGTGAAATATTGAACGATTGACCCGAATAAGCGAGCAAAACAAACTGGTGTGCACCTGCGCGAAGTATTTGGTCAAAGTAGCTCAGATCGAAGATGGTTTGTAGAGATAATCGGTATTGGGACATAAGTTGCGAAATATTTGAGAAAAATGACAGTTGTTTGTGTTTGCCTGTTATTCAATAACATGTTTAGTGTTTCATTAGCCACAAGGCTCACCCCGGATGGGTTATATTATAAACTTTGTAACAACATATACCCAGATGAGATAGAGATTGGGTGCCTTTTTCAACATGTTCTTTCAGTAGTAGTTTTTGTTCAGCTTTGCTAAAAAATCTCCAAATAAGTATAGTAACCTATGTGAAGTTAGCCCCCAGCCCCCTCTTACGGAAATTTACGTGTATAGAAAAACTCTAATTACTCGAGTACCCTTAGAGATACCGCAACGAAACTATCACTGTTCTAACGAGCATTCTTCGGCCAATCTAAAAATTGAAAAGTCCGATCCCAAATATGTAAATTAGTATCCGTAATTAATTAATAACTGATTAGGTGACACGGAATATTTGTAAAAATCGGGATATTCAATGGGCTGTATCTCGTTAACCCTTTGTTCAATCTTAATAGAACCAACACCATTTGACTCCCCTTTTCTTGGACTATAGGAATGTCAAAAAGTCCGATCGCAATTACATAGGTTTGAGGTAGTATGCGTGGGTGAAGGTCGGCGTGTTTTTCGACAGCTTGCGTTGTTAACCCGGGCGGCCGTCTTCCAGCCCCCTCTTATGGGAATTTACGTGTATACAAAAAGTCTAATTACTCGAGTGCCGTTCGAGATATTGCAATGAAACTAACACTGTTCAAACGAGCGTTCTTCGGCGAATCTAAAAGTGGAAAAGTCCGATCCGAAATATGTAAATTAGTGTCTGTAATTAATTAATTACTGATTAGGTGACACGGAATATTTGCGAAAATCTGGATATTCAATAGGCTGTATCTCGTTGACCCTTTGTTCAATCTTAATAAAACCAATACCATTCGATTCCCCTTTTCTTAGACTATAGGAATATCAAAAAGTCCGATCGCAATTACATAGGTTTGAGGAAGTATGCGTGGGTGAAGGTCGGCGTGTTTTTCGACAGCTTGCGTTGTTAACCCGGGCGGCCGTCTTCCAGCCCCCTCTTATGGGAATTTACGTGTATACAAAAAGTCTAATTACTCGAGAGCCCTTTGAGATATTGCAATGAAACTAACACTGTTCAAACGAGCGTTCTTCGGCCAATCTAAAAGTGGAAAAGTCTGATCCGAAATATGTAAATTAGTGTCTGTAATTAATTAATTACTGATTAGGTGACACGGAATATTTGCGAAAATCGGGATATTCAATGGGCTGTATCTCGTTAACCCTTAGTTCAATCTTAATAAAACCAACACCATTCGATTCCCCTCTTCTTTGACTATAAGAACATCAAAAGGGCCGATCGAAAATGGATAGGTCTGAGGTAGAATGCGTGGGCGGAGGTCCGCATGTTTTGCGACAGCTTGCGTTGTTAAACCGGCCGGCTGTCTTCCAGCCCCCTCTTATGGGAATTTACGTGTATAGAAAAACTCTAATTACTCGAGTACCCTTAGAGATACCGCAACGAAAGTAACACTGTTCGAACGAGCTTTCTTCTGCCAATCTAAAAGTGGAAAAGTCCGATCCGAAATATGATAACTAGTGTTCGTAATTAATTAATAACTGATTAGGTGACACGGAATATTTCCAAAAATTGGGATATTCAATGGGCTGTATCTCGTTAACCCTTAGTTCAATCTTAATAAAACCAACACCATTCGATTCCCCTCTTCTTAGACTATAGGAATGTCAAAAAGTCTGATCGCAATTAGATAGGTTTGAGGTAGTATGCGTGGGCGAAAGTCGGCATTTTTTGCGACAGCTTGCGTTGTTAAACCGGACGGCTGTTGGATATTGATTGTTGCAAATCTATATACCCATACATTCATGGTGCTGGATCCACTAACAAATAATCCTTCCACAGCCACATATTTAGATAGAACGCAAAATTTCTTAAAATCAGCATCCTTCCGCACCCATTTGTGACATTCAAATGCAAAAATACCTATTTCATACCGATCCAACACGATTCATATAACTGTGGTGTTTACATAATTCACTACGCCGAGTGTTTTTTTAAAGAAAATTTGAGTGCAACAATCTTTAATCCAACCTCGTATAGAGCATATATAAAGGACACCATACTAACTTATTCTATCGAATCTTATAATGGAAAAGACCTATCTGAAAGTACATTTTTATGAATATGTAAACGAATATGTATATAAAAATCTACTGTTCTGCTTAAAAATAAAAGCTGATGTGGACTACAGCAATAACAACGTCATATTGGACAAAACAGGTATTGTCATCGTATGCCCAGAAGAAATTTCGTCAGAAGATTTTAAGATTATTTTGTAGAGCGTAGATATTCGGCTCGGACACTTGAACTTAGTAAATGTGGAACAGTTCGGTCACAAATAAAACCAGAATTTGAGATTTTATGAGATTTATGTAAACACCACAGATATAAATCGCGTTGAATTGGGTATGAAATATTTTTGCATTTGAATGTCATAAATGGGTGCTGATTTAAAAAAATGTTGCATTCTATCTAACTATGTGGCTGTGGAAGGATTATTTGTTAGTGGTTCCAGCACCATGAATGTATGGGTATATAGATTTGCAACAATCAATACCCGTCTGGTTTACCAACGCAAGCTGTCGAAAAACATGCCAAACTTAGCCCACGCATACTACCTCAAATCTATGTAATTGCGATCGGACTTTTTGACATTCCTATAGTCTAAGAAAAGGGGAATCCAGTGGTGGTGGTTTTAATAAGATTGAACAAAGGGTTAACGAGATACAGCCCATTGAATATCCCGATTTTCGTAAATATTCCGTGTCACCTAATCACTGATTAATTAATTACAGACACTAATTCACATATTTCGGATCGGACTTTTCCACTTTTAGATTAGCCGAAGAACGCTCGTTTGAACAGTGTTAGTTTCATTACAATATCTCAAAGGGCACTCGAGTAATTAGACTTTTTGTATACACGTAAATTCCCATAAGAGGGGGCTGGAAGACGGCCGCCCGGGTTAACAACGCAAGCTGTCGAGAAACACGCCGACCTTCACCCACGCATACTTCCTCAAACCTATGTACTTGCGATCGGACTTTTTGATATTCCTATAGTCTAAGAAAAGGGGAATCGAATGGTATTGGTTTTATTAAGATTGAACAAAGGGTCAACGAGATACAGCCTATTGAATATCCCGATTTTCGCAAATATTCCGTGTCACCTAATCAGTAATTAATTAATTACAGACACTAATTTACATATTTCGGATCGGACTTTTCCACTTTTAGATTGGCCGAAGAACGCTCGTTTGAACAGTGTTAGTTTCATTGCAATATCTCAAAGGGCTCTCGAGTAATTAGACTTTTTGTATACACGTAAATTCCCATAAGAGGGGGCTGGAAGACGGCCGCTCGGGTTAACAACGCAAGCTGTTGAAAAACACGCCGACCTTCACCCACGCATACTTCCTCAAACCTTGGTAATTGCGATCGGACTTTTTGATATTCCTATAGTCTAAGAAAAGGGGAATCGAATGGTGTTGGTTTTATTAAGATTGAACAAAGGGTCAACGAGATACAGCCTATTGAATATCCCGATTTTTACAAATATTCCGTGTCACCTAATCAGTTATTAATTAATTACGGATACTAATTTACATATTTGGGATCGGACTTTTCAATTTTTAGATTGGCCGAAGAATGCTCGTTAGAACAGTGATAGTTTCGTTGCGGTATCTCTAAGGGTACTCGAGTAATTTGAGTTCTTCTATACACGTAAATTTCCGTAAGAGGGGGCTGGGGGCTAACTTCACATAGGTAGTATAGTAGGTACCTATCCATTTAAACAATCTTAAGTAAGTAAGTAAAGTAAATTTTATTTCGTTTCATATGCATACAGCAGGTTACGATACAATATAATTATAAACAATAATATGACACTGCACCACCTCGTCTGCACACGATGCCGTCCCTCTGCTCGATTCAAGATTGATCACGTCGCCGCACCGTCTCGAATCAATGGTATTGAGGGCATTTAATTTCTAGTTGCTGGCCTATTCTTTTACTTATAGGGTGTTGGAGATTATTTGGTTTTTTATTTTATTTTTAAATGTATTATAGGATAATTTTTTTATGTTATTGCCTAGCTTGTTGTATTTGTTTATAGTATCCGTTAGTAGTTGTTCAGTTGCTATTCTAGTTCTAAATCTGTGAGTTCTCAGTGACGAGTTGTTTCTTGTTCTGTGATTGTGTATGTGTTTGTTTTCCGTTAGTGTTATGTTGATTTTTATCATGTTATTATGTATTTTGTATAAGACAAGGATGTTGTTTAGCAGCTTTCTTTCTTTTATGTTGATTTCTTTGCTTTGTTTTAAGACGTCTATTGTTGGAGTTCTCGTATCCCACTTGTACATGATTTTTATTATTTTGTTCTGTTGGCGTTGTAGTCTATTTAGATTGTGCTCTGTTGTATTACCCCATATGCCAATCAGATAGTTGATGTTTGATATGAATAGCGCGTTGTATATGTTCTTCTTTGACTTCAAGTCTACGTATTTATTTATTTTGTTCATTGCCGCAATTACTCTAGCATTTTTTGTTATTATTTTATTTATGTGTTCGTCCCATTTCATGTTGTTTTGTATTATCAATCCTAGATATGTTATGCTGTTAACTTCTGAGATTTCCGTATTTTTTATACCTACATATCTTCATTTTTGCTTCTTTCCTATTGTTGAATATCAGATAGTGTGTCTTTAACTCGTTTATTGTCAATAGGTTTCTGCTGTACCAGTCAGTTAATTTCTGCATGTCCTCGTTGATGTCTTGTTGTTGTGTTTCATGGCTATGGTTGTGGTATATTAAGGCCATATCGTCAGCGTAGATGAAAATGTTACCTTTTAGTTGTATGTTCTTTATATCGTTGGTGTATAATATGTACATTAGTGGTGGGAGGTTTCCGCCTTGTGGTATTCCATATTCGGAGGCTAGTGGATCACTTCGAGTATTTTCAACTTCTGTTATCTGCGGTCTGTCGTTTAGGAAGGTCTTTATTATTTGTAGTAGTATATTTTGAATTCCTGTTTTTTTAAAGACAATTTTTCGTTGAGTGCACCATTGAACCTCATGAGAAGGATATATATTATAACTTGTTTGCAGACACATCTTAATTCAATTGAACACCTTTGGAACAAAGTTCAGCCAGCGCGTCTAGTAACATTACAATGCTGAAGATAAATTTAAGACGTTCTAGATGCGTCACTACTAGGGCTTCCAATCCCGGGCAATATACCGATCCCGGGATTTCGGGATTAAATATTTTGTAATCCCGGGATTCAAAAAAAACAAAACGAAAGTTGCCGGATTAAAACGTCTGGTATGCAAATAGTTACCACATTCAGTCAGTAAGAAACGCCTAAAATATACTTTATTGGACAATACTTTACCCCGAAACTTCAACGGTTTAAAGTTTTACCTTAAAAGTAGAAAACCAAAATTGACGATTTAAAAGGTAAAATTAAGCTCTATTAGGCAATAACTTGCTCTTGCATCTTAAATTTGTTTAAAAATTTTAATTTTTGTAAAATATTTAAGAAATAGTTACTGCAAAAGTTACAGTTTGAGCGAGTCAAATTTAAAAAAATTATGTATTCATGTAAATAAAACATTTTTTGTTTTCATATTTAAAATTATTAACTTTAGAATTCATACGTCATGCATGTTTATTGTGCAAGTAGACTAACTGTTTGCATTTTAAATAAAACGTTAAGACCCAGTTCTAAACGCGTTTTTAAGTGAAGACGTTATTTATTGTTCAAAATTGATGACATATTCAGTGCAACTTCTTAGATACAGCCTGTATTTTCTGTGGAGGGTAGTATAGTAACTAAAAACACTTAAGCAAGTTGAAAAGGTTCATGTTTACCTCCATATTGAATTATATCTACTTCTTACAAAATCTGTTCGTCCTATTATAGCAACATGTTGCTGTAAACGAACATTTTATGCTTGATACTTAATTTAATCTGTTATATCTGTTAATATGCTGTTATAGACTGAAATTAATACTTAAAATGAGGCCTCAATTGATTTATTGTAGATCAGTGCCCACATTTAGCCAATTAACAAAAAAATAAGAAAATAATTTAGATTTTTAAGTTTTTCAGGAATCCGAGATTTAGATTTATAATCCCGGGATCACGAAAAAGCTCATTATTTGTCGGGATGTGAAGTCCCAAGTCCCTACAAATTGGTTTAGCTTTTAGGCGGGAAGTCTAAATGTTGCGGTCAAATTTCCAACGTTCCAATATCCAGTATCAGAAAATTAACATCAAGTAATAAGACCAGCAAGTATTACTGTTCTAAGGCTGTACACAACTAATAAATTAATAAATAAAATCACAATAAGTCTGCGTAGTTTGGTCCGTTTAGTATATCGCTACGATTTATCGTTACGTATATAGCTGACTTAACTTTGGATTTTTTTGATCGTATAGTTAAACCAGATATATGTACATATATATATATAGAGTAAGTACCATAACGGTTGCGACAAACTGAAAGGAGTTGTAGGGGACACTGAAACAAAACATTTTTGTCAATAAAGTCATGTCCAAAAAGAGCCGTTTAGGTACTAGTTTGAATTAAAAATAAGGTCTTTGTTCTTAAATACCTAAATATTTTCGTAACCGATGGATTCATGGGCGTCCCTGTTCACTGGCCCGATCGATCCCCTGTACTAAATCAACTTGACTTTTTCGTCTGAGGGTACGAAAATGGTCTGGTCTACAAGACGTATTACTCCACGGGGTCCAAACATCCCTACCTAATTCACCATGCCAACTTATGTATTGAATTATTTTTGCAATATGCAAGAACGAAATGATTCCAATCTATTTCTTTTTATTTAGCGTGGTGCATAAACAACGCGTTCCGGACATGACTTCATTGACAAAACAATGATTGTTTACTTGTCCCCTAAAATCCCTTCAAGTTTGTCGCAATCTTTATGGGACAAACCGCGTCCGGTAGAAAGTTGGATTCTGGATTGTTGCTTGCATGTACCGGGTGTTAACAAAACCATGGCCAAACTTTTTTGAATTGCACATCTTTTTATTTTAGAAATTGAATACAAAATGGCGAAGACATTTGTATATATGTACATGGAAAACCATAAAAACTTTTATTAAAGAAACCTCTTTTTTAAACGTGTTTTGTTCTTTCTATTTTTTAGACCAGATTTTCTGAGTCTCTGAGCAATTTACTTCTATACGATTAAGTTCAGTTCTGCCAGCTATATAACATACAATACGTCTCGTGAAAAGTATATTTGCACTGTAACACAGTGTAATTTGCTACTACATACAAATTCAACAGTTTATTTTGCGGTTAGACCGCAAACATACAGCTTGCAGACACTGCTTACTCAAACACGTGAATTGTGGTCAAATAATAAGTAATTATTACTATGAACGACCGGAAATAAGCGTCCGTTATACGCAAAATAATACAACAACTATGAGTTTGAATTGTATTTTTGGAATTATTGTTTTAGTGCACTTGAACGGTCGTTAAACATAATGAGTAATCCACTAATTAGTAGCAATATTTACATATTTTTTCATTTATTACGTCTCTTTTACAATATTGAAGTAGTGGCTAATGAGTGGAAGTAGATTGTTAGTAGGTACTGATTTACTTTTTGATATTAATGTTTAACATCGGATACAGGCGATGCTGAGCAGGTACGACCTACAAAATTACAATTCTTAATCACACTTTCAAATTCAAATGTTATTATTTAATACGCACTGCGAAAATATGTCCAAATATATGCCCAACCCAACCTGTAAGAAATTTCTGTCTGCTTAAACGATAATTTTATCAATACTTCATCCTAAACCAATAATGAAATGTGTTTTACAGGTTGCTACATACACTGTCACTATGACAGTCAGCTTATATAATCAAAGCGAAAACTCCTATTTCTTGTTTGTAAATTCCTTTTGTAAATAAAAAAATACTAAGATCATAGTATATTACCTATACCAGTTACAATTTATTTCGTGCCCATTGCATGATTGACACTCGACATAGTTTGAGTACACATTATCCATATAGATGTATTTTGAACACCTAACTTAGCGGAAAATTGCACGATTTCGTAGAATCGTTGACGCTACTAGATAAGCCAACTATCGGAACTCGACAGGCGATGATAGCTTTTAATTATGATTTCCATTTTACCGTACATCGGTACTACGGTGTTCTACCGCCTACTCACGTTGCCTAGCTGATTGCTTCGGACGTACCTGATAATTAAAAACCCATCTCTACGATTGACTGACTATTGAATGACGTCCATTGGGGCTTGGATGACGATGCCATCCGGCGGTAAATTGATAAATCAGACGTTCGGTAATTGCTCTTCTGCGTTGGGTTATTGCCGACTGGCAAATATTAGTTTTGATAACTGATGTTACCAGTAGAATATGACGTTTTTAAAAAACTTTGCAACGGCAAAAACAATCTAATTGTGTACTTGAGTTATCTTTAATGCTCGTGGAGAAACCATTGGTGTTGTTATGGGGGGCATGATTGAATTTATCATTTTAGGTGGTATTTTTGTCAGTTTTAATTATGATCACACTTGTTGTTTAGCTGTAAATTTTATACGTATGTTACTTGTTCTTGTTTTTGTGCTGGTTTTTGCTAAGATTGAATTGAAGCAACATCACTTCAAACCAAGTCTTCTTTTTATTTTTATGTCATGTTTAAATAAAGAGCACTGCCAACATCAACCTGAAGCCAGCCTGAATACCTGATCGTCAGACAACTGAAAGCAAACTGCCATAATTTTAGTTCAATAAAAAACGATGTTGATTTTAGTTCCAAATCACTCCAAAAGGAAAATTTCATGTTTTGGTTGCAAAAACATAAAAATTTGCAAGAAATCTACAGCCCAATAATTCTAGTAGGTACAATATAGAAAACATGTAAGAAAAATCTTTTAAACATTTCAAAATCAAACATGGCGCCAATAAGCAAACTAAACGTTGGGTGGTTTCTTCACCGTCTTTAAAGATAACTCAAGTTCGCAGTTGGACTTTTCGTGCCTATGCAATGGAATAGTTTTTCTTTTTCTAAGTAAACGTCCAATTCAACTGCTTTTTTGAGTAAAAACAGCAAATAACGATGTTTCTAACTTTCACCCTGTATGGTAAAAAAAACATCCTGTATACGATGCTATAAAATCTCTACTAATCCTTTTGAGCAAAAGAAATGGTGTAATTTCATTACACCTTCCATTTCACATTAAATTGACCCGATATTACATACATAAAGCAATTGGATTAAAACGTTCAATTATTGCGAATATGGTATGTTTTCGATCTTCACAATATAAGCAAAGAGAAATGCTTGAATTTATTTAATATCTTTGGAAATATGAGCAATTTAAAGTTTGTACCCTTTGTTGCCCACAGTGTATATATTTATAATAAACAACGGATTTAGTTTTTTTTTGTAATTAGTACTGACTAATTTAAAATGACACCATAAATACCTGAATCACACCATCAAGTGAAAGTCAGAAAACATCAAATTATAGCTCATGTTAGAAAATCGCTACTTAGCAGCTACTTAGCTGCTTGTTGTAAGTTTCCGTTGTAACTTCAAATTATATTAAAACAGACAGTTAAAGCTTGTGTGAAGGCAGCGCTTCACCATTTCTGCGATTAGACTGTAGTTAGTATACTTAAATACGTTTAAAAACATCCAAATGGGCTCTATCCAACATTGCACTGCAACATTCAATGCGCGATTTGATAAATGTTGTGCTACGAATAAAGCTTATTTGGATGCCAGAGAAACACGTTCTAGTTAGTACTAGCTATGTATATGTCGTAGGCAAATGGTTATTTCTGGCAAAAGACTTTTGCCTAGGCAAAATATATATATGCCTTGGAAAATAGATATTGAGTCTGTATTTATATGTTTAAAGCTATTTGCCCAAGCCGTTGATAGGCAAATAAGATTTTGTATAGAAATCGATCGTTACGTTTCGCTACGCTAAAATACATTCCGTACGGGTAGAGAAGTCCGTTAATCAGTACCAAAATATATAAATATACAACTCAGAAGATCTTTTGGAAAATAAATAGTTCAATTTAGTCAGCTTATAACCCAAGGAAATATCCTAGACATGTTTAAGCAACGCATTTCGACTAGATTTTACGTGCAGTGTATGTGAAGTTGAACAATCTTCTTATTAAGGTGGTGTTTAAAAAGGAAAACAATCATAATTGTCAATTGGGTGTTACCTTGCATGTTCAAATTCGTGCATTAAAAATATACGTTAGCGTAAACTTTGAACGTGGGCTAATAATTAAAAAATATCCAGCTCAATTCTTACAATAGTGTTTTTATGAATTTCGGTTTTTTTAATTGATCGCAAGAATACATATCCAGACATAGCCACCAATATTCTTAAAAAGTATATTTGGTGCCTATGTCCATTTTTATCGCCACATTAATAAAATGTCAAAAGTGGGTAGTAATAGAACTAGACCGCTTGAATGTCTTATTCCTAATTTAAATCGAGCATAGATTAAAAAAATCAAATTAAATTTTGGCGATATAAGAAATAATTTCAAAATTTAAAAAAAATTTAAAAACGATGGAAATATTCAAGAGGTTGTTTATTATTTATAAACCGTTAACTTCTATTATATGAAAGAATTCTTATTATTATAAAACTGTGTAAACAGTTTAAAGAAATATATATTTGATACTTATATTTTCTTTTTCTATTCTATTATTTTACTTTCTGGGTGGGGGGTGGGGCCCCCATAGGTACTTTGCCTAGGGGCCCCGACTATCCTTAATCCCCCACTGTTGCCGTGTGTATTTCCGTTGTGGCTTTTGTCCTTAGTGTTCGTGTTATATCTCGGTTATTAAGAGAAGTAATGAAATTATAAGAAGAACAAAATATTTGCAATACTTGGCTGTTGTTTGACTACAATTGTTTCCTTTGGTTGTAGCAGTTCAAGATAAACCACACTTTGAACAATTCTGGCATAGTTTTTGAACGAGTTGTAGAGAAATAAAGTACATACATATGTATATTATTTCAGGTTTCTATTTATTCTCTTTATCTCTTAAATGTATGAAAAGCATACTCCCTGGAGAAATTTGTTTGTGTAAACGCGAACGAATAGTACTTCTACCATCTGCTTTCCTAACTACTTATGTTTATGAATACTTAAAATGCACCAGGAAGTGGAAAGGAATCGATTCTCGCACGTTGGAGCAAAAACAGGCTCTAGTGCAGTCTCGTTACCATGGCAGCTTCAAAGTCGGCGTTGGCGACGCGACGCGACGCCAACCGCTGGCTGCCTCCAAGTCCGAGCTTCAGCGGCACAACCTCCCAAGGTCACTGCACTGGCGAGCAGTCGTCTCGTTCTAACGGTGCTTCTCATTCCGGACATTGTTCGTGCAATTTGCTTACGGTTCATCTCGGCTGGCCGTGGAATGTTCCGCGAACAGGTCTCGCGGCAGCAGGTAATCAGCCAACATCGATCCTTTTCCTGCTGGAATTGACCAACCGACTAGATGGAAGACATCGGTCGCGCAGTTGCAAATTCTCGAATTTGAACGAATGTCGTAGGTACGTACATATGTATGTATGATGGAATGCGGTATCGGTGGCAGATTGCGTGCCATGCGGGATTAAAATAGCAAAGTTGGACTGAATTGCGGCGAGGACCGGTAATTACGGCTTCTGGAGTGACATTCCGTGGTCACGCGAACCAATTAAAACCGCTGCTTTATCTAGGAATGCCAGCGCCGCCTTGATAGGTTTAGGCAAAACCGACTGCAACTGACCAAATTTTTTGAAATGTGTGATCTACAATGTCATCATATTATCTTCTTAAATTGAAAGTTATAAAAACAACAAAAAACTACAATTATTAAATTCACGCCATTAAAATGTATGTGGGTCGTTCTTTTACAAATCCTACACCTTTTATGACGTCACATTTTAGATTTGGCTTTTTTTTGATAAGTTGTATGCACTAAATGAAGTTATGAAGTTAATATCTGTATCAGGATTTAGTTGAAAAACAATTATTTCAGAGATACGAAAGTTTTAAGTTTGGATTATTTACGATTATTTGCCAAACGTTGTGATATTCAAAATTCAATATCTTTGGTTCTAGTAATCGTATGGGACCCATTTTTATTTTATTTTAAAGGTTGAAATATATGCTAGATAACTGCGTACAACCATTATTTTAATTTATATATGTAAAAAATAAAAACAATTGAATTTTTTTAGTAATTATTACATAATGGATATAAACGAAAAAATATATATAATATCCGCTACACTTTTACGTACAAAACCCATCTTTTTCTAGGATGGAGTCTCTTATAGTTCAAAAGATATTAAATTTTATCTGACGTGAGTCACGCGCGGCTTGTCGAAACTCAATGAAAAACGCAGCAAGCGACTACTTCAAGCGTGTGCGCAACGACGTTCTTGAACATCTCGCAGATAGCAGGCTGGTTTTACATGCTAGTGCAGTTTGTTTTTGGTGGAAGTGCTTATTTATTAGGTGCTTATAATATTTATTTATTAAACGCCTTTAAAAATGCCTAAGTCTTCTAACTGTATCAAACGTTCTAAATTTCAACCCGATAGATGTTTCAATCCATTTAATTTTCCTTCGCATCCACATAAAAAAAATCGTTCCTGCCAGTCAGGATCCAAATATAAAGAATAAAGAGCTCTCAGAAAAGGAATAAAATACCAACTGTTTAAATCGTTTAAAACGTATGATTTTCGTTCAAGCATCAACAAATTGTTATTTTGGAAAATGTTCTGAATGTACAACATATTTTTTCTGGTGCAACACATTTGATCGACGAATCACTTATAGACAATGGATGAACATCGACAGAACCACTTTGCAACTAATGATATCCCCAGTTGATGAATATTTACAAAAATTGAAGACCGGTTTAGAAAAGCTATGATTGCATTCATATTTAGTGAAAAACCAAAATGATTTTATGAACAGCAAAAAATAGCAATCCTTGCAAGAAGATGAGTGCATTGTTATCTGTGATTTTTCTGAGAACTATGGTTTACTTGTTGTATTTATATTTGGATGCGGAGGCAAATTGAATGGTTTGAAACATATATCGGTTCGAAATTTAGAACGTTAGAGACGGTTAGAAGACTTTGTCATTTTTTAAAGGCGTTTATTAAATGAATATTTTTAGCACCTAATAAATAAGCTCTTCCACTCACTCCGTTCTTAAAAAACAAACTGCAGTAGCATGTTGAACCAGCCTGCTGTCTACGAGATGTTCAAGAACGCCAATTTTAAAATCTTTTGGCCTATAAGAGACTCAATCCTAGAAAAAATTGGATTTTGTAGGTAAAAGTGTGGCGGATACTATATACATTTTTTCGATTATATCCATTGTGGGGGCCACTATGTAATAATTATTTAAACAATTCAATTGTTTTTATTTTTTTGCATAAGTATATAAATTAAAATCATAATTGTAAAATTGTAAAAAAATACCGTCCGATACGATACGATTACTACTTACTAGAACCAAAGATATTGAATTTTTAATATGGCAACTATGGCAAGGTAAGGCAAATAATCGTAAATCATCCAAAGTTTCAGCCTTCATATCTCTGAAAATAATTTTTTGTGAAATGTGTGAAATAGAGTTCAACAGAGTGTCCATAAAATACCAGTACAACCATAGACAGGCACAGTGCCACCTTTTGATCCCGATATTTGGTCCCTCGTCAACAGCAGATGGTTGAGATTAAGATAGAACGATTGAGATTTTTTTAAATATAATGTAAAGATAATTATGTTTTAAATTTTTTTTTTATTAAAACAACAAAATTGGAACAATAGTCGTTGTAAAAAATATAAAACCATTGTTCAATGTTAAAACCATTTTATCATTGTGACACAAAACACTGTAATTGTTATTCAGGTTGACGAACTAACTATATCCCAAAATTAACGGAATAAAACGATTTCTTGAAATTGGGGAGTTCATTTATCGGAAAACGTCGTTAAAATTTTGAAAGTTTCATTTAAAAAAAAAAACAATTTTTACATCGTACTGCGGCATTTTTTAAATGAAACGTCAACTGTGCATGTGTCAAGTGTGCACGTCATTTTGTAGCATTTTCGTTTATTAAAATTCAAAAGTAGAACATTGGGTAAAGCTATAAACAAGTGGCCCAAATTATCAATTTTTTGAAAAAATTAGTAAATAAATCGGTTATGACATAAAGTATGTACTGTTAAGTAAGCATCAATTCAATTTTCGGTAGGTTTCCACAGGGTCAGATCCTATCATGAGCATTCTCAGGGATTGTACCATAGTTTTACAGTTCTCCAGTGCCCAGATCCCTCGAAAACAAACAGGAAACTGTCGAAACAGTCACAGGAAAAAGATTTTATAACCCGACGGACGATACGTTGAGCCTCAATTTCGTAATACCCCAACACAACACACGCAACTCTAAATATAAACTGCCTAGCGCGCTTGTAAATTTCAGGACGCTAGCAAGGCGAATACCAGATGTGTACTGATTTGTTTGGAGTGTTTACAGTAAGCACGTGCTTCCATAGTTCACCAGGTCACCCCTTCACCAAGCATTCTCAGTTAGCTTTAAAATCTACCTCTATCTACCTGAATTGCCAAATTGCAATAATTCATAGCAAAGACATGAAGAAAATTGTTATTGACAAAATCATGTGCGGAGGTTTCAAATTTTCGATAGACATTTCTTTTAGATAATATTGTGCCAATTGTATTTAAAATTAATGTAGGCGCGTTTTTTCATTAAGTTTTTCTTACCTCCATTCATTGGTGGTGTAGATGGGGCGGTCTGTCCCTGGGTGAGGATGATCTGTGATTCGAGCTCGCTGAGTTCATTCTTGAGTTCGGTGAGCTTCAGATTCGATCGTTTCACTATCGTGTTGACGTGGTTGACGGACTTCCTGTCCGTCGACACCTCGCGCAACTTCTCCGCGCCCTCCTTGATCTTCAGCTCCTTGCGGATCTCGCGCTTGATGATCTCCTTAAGCTCCTCTAGCTTCATAGCGTCCGGCAGCTGCTCGGTTTGCAGGCCGTACTTGTGAGACAGTTCGTAGAGAACCGGGTGCCTTATGTAGTCACCCTGAAAGAACGGAAAATAACGATGGTATTAGACACAAAAATAACAAAAATATAATATCATTTTGTTTTTCGATTGTATTTTATGCTTATTTTAATATTGACACCAACGGAGTTAGTATCTGCAAAACGAACACTACACACGCTACCAATAAATTATAAGCAAGAGAGACTAGCTATTATTCAAGATTTCTAAAGAGCGGGTTTTGTCAAACTGTTAATTTATTGACGTATTGCCCTTTTCTCGATTTGCTTTCTAGCATTGTACTAATAACAAATGATATACACCCGATATAACACATAAATACCTAACAAATAAAAGGGAACGCAGTAAGTATAACGGGACTTTCTGACTTGCAGATTTTTTTTGATAATAAAATGCGCTGCTACATATACACAATCATTTTAAAAATATATATTTTTTAAAGATGTATCTTGTGTGCCAAACAATACTTGACAATATTTTATTGTCTGATGTCTTCCGGATGTCCCGTAATTTAATGGACCACAGACTCTTGGGACGAATGTGGGACGTTTTAACCCAATCTTTCTATATGTAATATACCTTTACATTTCTTCGTTATACTGCTTCAAAGTTCACTTCTCATATAGATAGTTGGAAATCACATCCTTTGAAAAGATATTATCAGGTCTTGTCATTGTACCATTAGTGCACAAAGCATGGATGCCATGTGATTTAACACTTAAACTTTTTATTGAAAGGTGGAAATATTTCGAATAATGTTTTTCTGAAAGATAGGTTCATATGTATATGATTCTATGTATACTTAAAATTTTCAATATTTTGTATGGAATAAAAGTAGACAAAAATGAGAATGATGAAATTTAATCGTGAAATTAAATGAAACTAAGGCTTTTTTTATTACAACGCCCAAGAAGAATTTTTTCCAATGTAGTGAAAATAAGTTTGAAATTACAGTTAAACAATAATAACACATAATATTGCGGAGACAGAACTTATCAATTACGTTGTGAACTTTTTTGATACTGATCATCTGGCTGATATGATCTGGCTATGAGTTCGCCACATAATTTCACCTTCTACCAGATTCTGATATTTTAGTTATTATTCAGTTATTTTGCTATCGACAACCTTTTAAAGTTGTGGTTTGCAAATGCATTAAGATGAATAAACCTAAAAATATTATTTTGCTTAATGAAAATTTAATTAAATGTAATTCAGCTTGTCAGCTGCTAGCTACCACTAAATATTAATTTATTTTTATTATTTTATATATTTTAAACTTGCGAACAAAGATTTCCTGGTAATTTTATTGTGTTTAGATCATAGAGATCTAAGATGGTGCTGGGAAAAAAATCATTTTTATGACTGATTAGTTTAAGAAAGGTGATACGTAAAACATACATTTGAGAATTTGAAATCTGTATTAATAATTTTGAAACTAGCTTTATCGACAAAAAATAATTTAACATTTTAAAAATTTGTTTTGTTAATTGACAACAAAAGTGTGTCCCGTTCTCTTCAAGATATCTTCGTGACAAGTTTTCGACAGGTGGTAACCTTAGTGTGAACATGCCGGGGGGAGTTAGCCATAAAAGTTGTCCACATTTTTTTTTTTTTTTCAACCAATTTTAGTATTACATAAAACGCCTTTTAACCATGGACATATCTCGGAAATGGTCAAGTTTTAACTGCATGGCTATTGTGTTTCACTAATATTCGCTACAAAGATATCCGCTTCAATCACAACCTTTATTACATAAAAACCTAAGAAAATAAAAACGTCAATCTATAGAAGCGATTATAAATGCAACATCAACAAATATTTAAATTTTTGTGCTTAACAGTTTAGGCGAAAAAAAAAACGGAAAGATAAGTATTAAGTTAAAAGTGCAAAAATCAGGTATCTTTTTTTACTTTTCTCGCGCTCATGTTTAAACCGAGAGGCAGAAAATGTCAGAGGAAATGATTCAGAAGTATGACACAGTTTATTAATTTGTTTTGTTCAGTAGTGTTAGAGTTATGACTTATGTCTTCAAACGCAGGGGCCAATACTAAAGAAACGGGAGATGTCTGTTAGGGCGTTAATTACGTTCCGGGTCACACATAGATAAGTTGGTTTATAATAAGATTAGTTAAATCGTGTCATATGTGTCCAAAGAATCTTAGCTTAAGCCATGTCCATAAAATTACGGGACACCTGCATAAATAATAATTAGTTACGTTTTATAGCAGATAAAATGAGTTTAGGACGAAATTAAATAATATGTATGTATAATTATGACCGAGACTGATTGCTCACCTCATAATGTGAAGAATCTAGGTTGAGCCGACATAAAGCTGCTAAAAATATACGTTTTGCAAGAAGCGATAATCAGGCATTCAATCGTACGGAGCGGCCAATTAATTTCGGGATTCACGCAACAAATATGCACACCAAAACGCTGCACATTTCCACAAATAAACGCATACACTCACCTATTTACACTGAGAAGGGAAAAAAACATCAATAAAAACTCCGTGCAGAATAAAAAGCCCAGCATGATTATCAATCAATTATCTCGAGACTTTTTTCGGCTTAATAACAATTACCCGCTTACGAAACGCAATTACGCAACGTCCTCATTGTGTTCATTCGGTAATAACGAGGAAAAAAAATAATTTACAAACAATGCAATTCGTGCGACCTCACACGGATTGCAGGAGAACCCTAGTACATGTGCGGATGCTTATCATTCCGTTGACAGGTGCAACGTCTGTTAATGAACTGCACCCAGAGCTGCAAAAGCAAAACTCGCGAGGAATCCGTCATCAATGAAGGAACGGATTCTGAATATGGACGTTTTTTGTCGAACGCGGCATTGAAATTCCTTAGTACCATTTTCCTGGTACTACTAATTATTGCATTCTGCGCAAAAAGCTAGCCAAAATTTATAGTTGAGTCAAATTTACATACAAATAGTGCGTTGTCCTCGGAATCCGCTGTTGTTTTATGTTTATGGCTAAAAAGTTGACATCCTTTGTTTATTTAATACCTAACACAATGATTACTCGAAACAAGAACCGTAATTTTTTCAACTTATTTACTGGATTCAAATGCATAATTACGCGGCGGCAACGCGCCGTTCTGCCATCATGGGGCCCTGAGCAATTTTGAATTTGCCCCCCCCATATACAATGTTGAATTAATAAGAATTACTTTTTATACAAAAATAATATATATCTACTAATAATACTGATATAACATTTCGGAACAATTAACAAAAAAATCATAAATAATAGGTAACGTATTGACCTTTTTGTAACAACATTTAATATAAGTACCTAGGTACATAATTATTTAAAGTAACAACAGATTATTCTTAAGAACTACAAAATATCTAATAAATAGCTTAACAATTTAAATATAAAAATTCGTAGCAAGTAATCCAGAGTATTCTTAACAAATAAATTTGTTTTTAATATGTAAATATTTCAAAAACTGCGATACTTCATTCTTCAATACGCCATCATCAATATATACACATGTCCGCTGAACATGTCCTTATTAAATTTGTGGTGCAGTTTTCATAGTGTTTTTGATATGTTACTTTTAATAATATGTAATTTCCTATTTCTTTTTCTAACATTACCTAAGATTCCGATTCCATAACATAAAAAAATATAATTATTACAAATGCGTTCTGCTATGTACGTTTTAATAAGAAGAAATGTAACATGTCAATATCTGATCCTACAAGTTTAGAAAGAAGTAACCAAATAAAGCAGACCATTTTTTTTATTTGGGATTTTTCCTGTTTTTTATACTCTTTTGAATTACAAATTAAACTGTGAAAACCGCATGTCCCTGAGGTCAGTGGTGTAAATGTAACAAGATGACTAAATGTTAAAAGAAAGCAATTATTAACAATGAAAATAGTATATTATTCTATGAGCAAGTAATGTAAGCAATTTCTCACGAGAACGTAGTTTGCAGCGCGAGCCGTAGGCGAGTGCTGCAAAGCGTTCGAGTGAGAAATTGCCATTACTTGCGAATGGAATACTATACTTTTTCTACGACCATGCAACGAAATTTTATAAATTAATTTTTGTGCATATAGGGACGGCTGTATGTCATTGTGACGGTTCACAGGATTTTGACAGATTAAAATTGTTTGGTGCGCTTGTCACTTAGCGACGTTGTCAATGCCTTGACAATGTCGCTAAGCAGTGTATCAAAACAATATGGAAATGAAAAATACAGAGCTGTGATTGGTTCTAAAGCCGTGAGGAATGAAATATTTCTCACTACTCGCGTGGTATGAGGAGCCAGTAATGAAATATTTGCGATGTGTGTGGGGAATGGTTATTACTTATCATAAATTGCCATGATAATGAATGCATTCCTCAATAGGAGTAGAAAAAAGGATTTCTACCGTGTCGTTTCTGAAAATGACTTACGTAATAACCATTTCAAATTTGTAGCATAAGCAATTTCCTAAAAACTCTATTGCAATCTCTTTTGTCACTTTTTAGAAAGAAATACATTGAGTGGTTACGGTTCTTTGTATACACACATTACACAGTGTGTAATAATAAGGACTAATAATAATAAGGAAAGATTCCGATCTGAATTCTTATTTTACAGACTGTTTTGGAACATTCATCGTTACAGAATAGAATTCCGAATTCCGAATTAGTTAAAGATTAGTTGGGACCTCGCTGAGAAGAGCGAGAAGTCTGCTTGCAACGTTAAGGAGGATTCTGGAATGGTGTGGTATTCTATTACGGAAATGAGGTTCCAAAATACTGCTTTGGGGCTACCTTGTTGTGGAGGGCCTTGGGGAAATGCTTATTTTGCCCATGGAATAACACGCCACTGCTTGGGTGGAGAAAGTTAGCTATATACAAAAAATGCCACCTACTCACTCTAAGTATTTGAAATTCTCAAATAAATACTTTCTTCTTAATAACCAATATTGTCTTAAAAGTAATACAATTTATTGTTAAAAAATGTCATATTTGTTCAACGTAGTACTTGAATATCCATTGCAGTGCACAGTTACTTGATCCAAGAAAATATAAGATATATACCATAAGTATTGTTTTCCTGAAAATGGTATAAAGGATGTCAATACATGTTGATTTTGATGGGCGGACTCCGCACCTAAGCATATGCTAGAGCGCCAGATGCTAAGCGTTAGAACGTGGTATGTCTGTATATCTGATTGTTCAGGTTTCTTTAGCAAAGAGAGTAATTAAAATAATGCTTGACTTCCCGATTCTTTTTTTCTCCTAAAACACTTAATTAATTTTTGTTCAGCTTACACTTAGAGTCTCTTCTAGAGATTTGTGTTTTTATTTTCTTGATTTTGTGTAATAAAGTCTGTAAGCGAGCTTTTTATGGGTGCGGTATCTCAGAAACGAACAATAGCAAGACGTAGCAGTTAGCACGTAAACAACCCTTATTTATTGTGATACGCATCCATTGATGTATAATAACATTAAAGTTATTTGGGATTTTTAGTTAGATAATAGATACGGTGCGCAGGATGGTTCCCCTCGGGGAAAGGGGATTACGCGCGGGAAGCGTGCGAGGTCGTGTGCGACGATTTTAAACGATCAACTTTCTGGACTGTATTTAACATTTTTGTCATTTTCTCGTTCGGTTTTATTGTTTAAACTAGCATACGTGATTTTTTTCCTTATTTGTGAAATTGTATACATATTCTGTTTTGAGATTTATTATTATTTCGCAATACAACACAATTTTGCCATACCTCTTTTGATACAGTGCTTCGTTGCAGAAATTTAACATATTTTTAATTTTAAATGTATTGTGGCTTTTTGCAATATTATTTTTTACGTATGCCCAGCTTAATTCAATTGCATTAAACTCGCAATGGGCGACAGGTAGGTAAGCACAGAAAAATTACTTCATTGCATCTGATTTTTTGCTATAAATCTAATAGAAGTGCCGTCTGTTGATGGTGATTTTAGACAGATACAACTGCTGTGCTATAATTAATTGAGAAAAAATTTCTGACATTGATAATTAATTGTTTTACTTCCTTGGAATAATACTTCAGCATTTTTGCTAAAGACATGCAAAGCACGGACGCGCACGCAACGCAGTTACTCAAGAAGCTGTGTTCAAGAAATTGGTAATGAATGGAATATTTACGTATTTATATTATCTTGATTTTACCCAATCTCTACCTGGTATGCATATTATTGGGGCCTGAGAAAAAATTTGATTTGTTATTTTGTTTGCTGCTACCTGATATTAAATTTGATGGTTGCTGTTGATTCAAAATGCGTTAAAATAATTAAAAAAAAAAACATGTTTACAGATATTCGCTGTACACTTGCAAACTATTCTTTCATTAAACAAAGAGTCCACCATTTCTAACCTGCAACTTCAAGGCAGCATACATCAATAAATACGAACGATGTTTGTTTTAATTCAAGTACGGGCCTGTGGTGCAGGCTGTAAGCCAACCTCGAATTCTGAGCCGGTGAAAATTTTGCAATTGTTTTTGTAATTGTCTCGTTATCGTGCTAGTACTCGTTGCCGAGATATCCGCTTCCATTAAAATCTTGTTTATAGCCTTTATTGCAAAGAAAATTAGAAAAATACAAAATCGAATTTGTAGACAAGATCTTGAGTTATACTCTGTGTTGAAATTTGATTTTTTGTAAGGCAAGATGTTTAGCAGAAAAAAATTGGAAACACGAGCGTCTTTTAAAAAGTGCTAAAATCAGGTACATTTTTACCCTTCTCTCGCGCTTCTGTCCAAACCTAGGGACAGAAAATTTTGATAGTCAATCGTGTTATGTAGAAATGAATCATGCGTATAACACACTTTCTAAAAATTTTTTTGTTCGGTCGTTGCAGAGTTACGATCTTCCGAACACAGGGCTCAGTACTTTTGCAACCGGTAGTAAACCGATTAATTACTTACAATGATTTTTTGTAAAAGTTATAAAATTTGTTACGCACGTGCTACCGCTAATGTATAATATTGTTCCATAAACATAAACAATCTTTCATGAATTGTATGTTACTAACAATAGACGCGATTAACACAAGCTTGTTTGTGTGTTGCATTTTACTATGACTGCTGCTTATTATTTGCATGTTCATACGTTGACTTCTCACTTAGTCACTAGTATTTTTCGAGTTTCCCGCTTAAAACGACGTTATATTAATATCACGACATAGGGTGCATGCATACTACATACTGATGCAATATCGCCCAAAATCGATTTAAACGTATTATTTTATTTTTTACTTTTGCCAATTTATAACCACATAAAAAGCGGCTTTGTTCTTTACCTTGGTGATCAAAATTGATGACCGGTTTGCTCTGTGAAGAAGGAAGAAAAATTACCAACTGACCTGCACCTGTCACCTTGTGTATAAACAATCAAAATTTTATTTCTTGTCCTAGTTATACCACGACATTATATTTCTCGCTGTGTTTATCGTCTCGAAAACCATACTTAATGCGCATTGTTGTCCTTAAACGCGAAATTCGTACTAAAACCCACCGCGAAGAATAAGTGAATAATGTACAGTTAAATTATGATTAGCATCTGGCGCAAAAGATGACCTAACTACAATTGTAGTATACGCAGTGGAACCAAATCACATAATTACTAGGTCAGCGGTAACCATGACGAGATCTGCACGCTCTGATTTGCCCATAAAGCACGAGCAATCTGGATGCAATATATATCGTATGTATGGTGCTGCAAGCAGTGGTGTCAAACTCATTTGTGGGCGCGGGCCACGAAAAGTAAAAAAAGTGATTAAATGGTAAAACAGTTTTTTGTCTCATTTGATTTTTTTCATTTTAATGGTTCTTATGTCATGTTGCTAATACCGTGTTAGATCAATTTCATCAGTATGTTAATTTTTGATGATTTTTGATGTTTGATGACTCACATCAATATTTTGCATTTATATATGCGTGCGCATGCGAGCACAAGTTCGGAGTTAAGGGTGCCGAAACGGGTGCGTTCCGCACCCTAGAAAGTTCAGCAACGAACTTCGTAAATCGTACAGATCTTTTAATTTTGCATATAAATTTGAGATTTTTTGAAGTCAAAGGGTATTAATTGAAACAGCATACGAACAGGACAACGATAAATAAAAAGAGAATAAATGCCTCTCCGTTCAAACGCACAAAAATCGTCGTTTGTGCTGCTTCGTACCGATTTTCTAATTAAAGACTTTTCTTGGATATTTTACTGCATGTATTGATAGGTGATTTTACTATGCAGTGGATGAAGCAAGGATTTATAAATCCAAAAACAAAATTGTAAGTTATTGTCTATTGTTCAATTCTGACCAATTTTCGGTATGTATTCCCTTTTTAGTTATCGTTGTCCTGGTCGTATGCTGTAGCTACATTCAATTAATACTCTTTGAGTGCAAAAAATCTCAAATTTAAAAGCAAAATTAAAAGATCGGTACGTAGTACGTTTTTACAATTTACGTACAATTTGCGGGTGCGTTCCGCACGCGTTTCGACACCCTTCACAAAATAAATAATAATTCAATAAGGATCTTTTATCAAACATTTTTCATTTGAAATTTAGAATTACCTAAGAAAAGTACCATGAACATTAAAAAATAATGTTATTTTTTACAATTTAACGAAAATCATAGAAAATATATCAACTAAAGAAGAGAATGAGAATTAAATCCAGGTGAGGGATGAAGGATGAATCCTCACCTGGATTAATTATCATTTGCTTCCTTAGTTGATACTACATTACGTACGACTTTACGTAATAACCATTTTCCCTTGAATTTATACAAAGTAGCTTATAAACTTGACTACACCTTCACCTTTCATGTTTAAAAACAATTACTACAGTACGCGTTTAATCTCAAACCCCCATTCAAATGATATTAACGAAAATATTTAAAAATAAGCAATTTTAAATATTTTGTTGTCAAAAATTGTATACCGACTAATTCTTTCTCCCCGTACACGTTTAAAACTGAGGAATTAACTCACATGTGAATACAAAATCATGAGAACCAGTTACTCGGGTCTAGAGAAAATTAACTTTGAAATCGTGCCATTTTATTATTACCTACTGTTCTTGTTGTGGCCTTTAAAAACAAAGATAATGAAATGAATCGAAACTCAATATGTTCAAAAATTATTACAGTGTCATTCCAGTTATTGCTCGTTTGTTATAGCTGGAACTCCATATAGTACTTCAAAGTTCAGGCAAAAATCATAGCATCACCCTGTCTATACTCAAAACCGAAAAGTTAAAATAAAAAATTTTCATCATAGTAAAAAATTCATGTTGTGTTACCGTGTTACCGTGTTACCTTGCTTATACCAAAACTCAACAATACGGTCTCAGAGGCTCACGTTATTCGTATTCTACAAGCCACTAGGAATCAAAAATGCCTCAAAGTAGTCTTTCTTTTGCATGAATAGTACTGTTTTTTTTTGTAAACTAAAATCAGTTCATTTAATCTCAACACGCAAAAGTTCCAAGATGATTTCTTTTCTCAGGTAAAATATTCACATTAATTTAAATTTAAATTAATTTTTCCCTACGACGTTTTACATTTTATGGTGAACAACTGATACTTTAGTCTTAAGCAGCAAATATAATAATTTATTGTTTTGCAACCACCATGTGGCATTTTTGGAACATTCAAAAGAATTTTTAATGATTTGCTTTTCCATGAGAAATAAAAATGTAGGTCCATTATACCATGCGAAATCAAGGCTATGCATTTCCTTTCAATGAACAAAAATATGAAAAATCTTTATTTCTATCCCAGAGAGCATGTTATTCAGTTGACAAATTCTTTTGTTGTTGTACGTAATTGGAGTATAAGCATCACTTTTTATTTTACATAATTATGTTATAAACTTTATGAACCTACAAGTTGTACTACATATTATCGCGTCTAACGCATTCTATGTACAATATGTTGCATTATAGAATAAAGTTCATTATTTATTGATCAATAAATTCTTCGGAAAGGCTTTCTATACTATTTTCCCTGAACTTTCAATGACGTCATTCTATAACCAAGCAAATAGCCTGGTCCAGATGATTTGATACAACCTGTATAATGGAAGTGTATAATAGGAACATATATTATACTGTATTGTTGACCAGTAATAGAAATAGCTGTATTATAACAAACTACATACATATCACATCGCCACTTATATTATTATCATTATTTAAACAAAATAAAAGTATAATCAGGACGAATTTAAATAAAGGGAGGGAAAAGGTTTAGAAAAAGTTATTTTATACCTATGTCGCGTCATAGTAAAATAGAGAATTTGGTACTACATATGTCAGGAAGATCTTCTTTAGGATCGTCATAATCGGACCAGCCACACATTATTTTAGCAGACAAAATCAGCTTAAAGAGGAAGCAAATCATTAGCGGCAGTAGAAATTTATGCACCCTTCCCCAAGAGTAAAACGCGACGATGATGATGAACAACAGAGATAAAAAGGACTTAGCTCATTCCGCGTAGGGCAATCTACGTCGCCCACAGTATTGTCGAGTTGGGGAAAACCAGCTGTGAGCCTATTTATAAGTTGATACGGTGGCTGCGTTATTTTCGATGTCGCGATTCTATTATTACGATGACAAATGCTTGGTAGACCGATCCCACTTTCTTACGGAGGCCGTAGATAAAGATCGACGATATATTGCCGTTTAGATTGGGGATTCGTGTTGGGATATCGCGTGGAATGCGGCTTAAATTATATTGCTATTGCCTGCGCGGAAAAAATAGCTACTTGACATTGGGCAAAAATAGGAAATAGAAGGACAGGAATTATGCTCAAAAAGTTTAACAGCAACTCTCAAATAAATGCCATTAGGATCATCTTTTTTCATACGAATGAACCAAATTGCTGAAGTTAAATATCTAAGGTTAATAATAAAAAGATGCGTTGATGTGGTGATTTCACGTGGCCTTGAACGTATGCTCTCATTAGAAAGTTGACCAAAAATTGCGGAAATTTTTACCCAACGAAACATAGCACGATGGGCAGCGTTGCTGATGTTACTGACATTAGAGGTTATAATAATCCGCTCCTTAGGACGTTGATAGAAATCAATATCAATACCCTTAAATAAAGCGCTAACATGGTGTGTTGACCACAGCCCCGGGACTCCTATACCGTATGACTCTCCATTGCAACCTGTTCCACCTGCAAGCTGCAGCCTGTTCCGAAGAACTGTGACAAAAAATCACAAGCTGTACCGAAGAACTGTGACAAACAATCACAACCAGATTCGACGAATTTTGACAAAAAAATCACCTCTGAGCTATGTTATCTCCGCTGCTGGTGAAATATGTAAAATGTACCCAAATCAGTCTGAAAAAACAAGAAAAAAAAACTCGCCTGAAAAACTAATAAAACGACTGAAGCCTATAATAGATTAAAGAAACATTATACCCGCTCATCAGTTTGGATTCAGCAACAAACGATGATTCGACTATCAATATAGTCCACAGAATAATAAAGATAATAGAAACTACTTTAGAAGAAAGGGTCTAAGTAGTCTATTTGCTAGAGCAGCTACTACCCTTTGATATAGCCACTATTCAAATCATATACATCTTTTTGACTTATACTTCCGTCTAAAATTAGCTAGATAATGGTTTAGTCAAGTCTCTAAAGCATTAAAGCTGGAGTTCCATAAGATAGTGAACTTGGTCCAGTTCGGCAGTAGATACATGTATTGAATGAGCGATACTAAAACAGCAAAATGCTGTCAACAATATCGCTTAGTGGTGGGATGAAATGCACCGATGTGTACATACATTTTACCAATAGGCGAATATAACAGAACAAGCAACAAGTAGAATTGGGAATAATATACCAACAAAAATTGCTGGCTGATTGATCGGAAGTCGGCTTTGTGGACATAAGCTCCTACTTTCCCATACTCAAACCTGTGAGGTCCTATGGTACGTTTCCGATGATATCCAACTACGGGGCTGCGTGTCCGCATACACACTATATTTAAGTTACACCATGTTACATTCATATAGCTAATTAGTCATCAGAATGGTGTTATAGTTGTTGTACGCAAGTATCAATAAAAATCTTGAAACTTATACATGGCACTGTATCACAAATATTCAATTTTTTCTCCGTCACAAATTTGAATATCTTTGCTATTGTATAAATATACAATGAAACAGTTTTGCCTATGTCATGACACACCGGAATAATAAATAGGGCCTATATTTATTATCCCTACGAATGGTAGGCAGTAAGTAGTACTTATTTGATGAAATAAAAAGTTTAAGTAATTAGTTCGCGGAGATATGATGAATTTGTTGTAATCTGCATTATTGCATTTTTTAAATATAGATAAGACAAGCTGGTTTACTGATTTTGCTTAACTAGTAGTATGGCGAGAATATATCTGCTATATCTTATCTAAATAATTTATCCGTTAGCAAATTATAGCGAGAAATAAACACATAATTAGCTTAATCAAACATTTATCATATCGTCTAAAAAGAAACATTCGCGTTTTCTATATCTCCCAACTTATTTATAACCTCAATAAATATTCATCGCCCATTCAATTATCCATTTTAATTTGCCCATGCGGTATTTATAGATTATTTCTCTCCTAGACAATCTAAATTCTACCGTAGGTACATAATTCCTTCTGGCATTAGCCAGATTGTCCGATCTCGGACACTTGACTCAATTAATTATCATTATGCACTTAAGTCCGAGTGCGTTCATAAGTTACCTTAGCATACCTGCCTGCGTCGTAATGATTGTTTTTATTTTGAGAATTGTGGGAAAATGCTGTCGCAATTTACTCCATTTTGCGAGACTCCTTATACAGCGGGGTAAAATTTACTAAAAAATGTAAACAATGTCCGTAGATATTTATTGCGGCACTTATTTAGTTTATTGATTGCGTGTTGATTGCATCGCTTAATATGGACATCGAGAATGAATCGAGATATTGTGGTGAAATCGCATTGTACACTACATTTTTCAAATTTTAATATGGCGTGTGATATGCTTTATGATCTCAGGCTTGGTAACAATTTGTACAGTGGTGTTATTACGGTAATTTATATAGCGCGCCCTACGAATCGATTTGCTATTGTAAGTTGAAGTATATAAGGTATGAGCTTTAAATTTACAGGAATATATGGTAGTACAATGCTACTATTAGCTCAATTTACATTGTATCGGACATGATATTGTATTATTATGAATTATTTATTATTGCCAGTTATTAAATTCTAATTCGTTATTATTTTGCCCTTGCCCCTTATGACACATTACTTTTACTCAATTCAATTCATTCCACAACATTTGTTTGTTCCTTTCCGATTCCCTGATATGACTTCACTTGAAACGGTATACTCTTTACAATTTTTACGTTAGAGATATTGCATTTTAACAAAACGATGCTTCTTAATTTACAACATAAAGTAGTTACATACAGTTCTACTTAAACTTTTGATCGGCTTTTCATGTATTTCTTTCTTTGGTCCCATATTTCTAATTTATTCGGAATGTAACCCCACTTCATTTATTCCACAAAAGTTTACTTTATTCATTAATAAATTCAACAATCACTAACTTCAATTTTATTTTATAATAAGAAACATATTTTAAAGAATAACCTATTCTATACCCCCTCGACACCCCCGCCCTCCCTCTCGTGAATTTACAAATTTGGTACTAATTTAACATAATTCCTTCTTAATTCGTAACGTGTTATACACTTTCTAGAATACAATTTTACGCCTACATTTTTAAAAGCGAAATAATTATATAGCATATTACTACCTAATAGCAAATTTTGCAGGATTAAATTTAGTTATAAGCTATTTTTCAGAAAACCTTACATTGGTAATTAAATCGAAATAGAAATCTAACCATGAACACTAAAGCATGCAGTTGATGGACTCTGAAAATTGACATGACAACTTTTTAAGACAGAACCTAATCAAATGTTTGGAGAGCGTATGGTAGAGATAAAAGCAGTCAAACGATAAAATCAACATAAATCCTAAAATGAACCGTTTTAGTCCAGTTATTCTAGATTTTTGATATACGGTGTATTCGAAAGATTAATTGCAGTCGATGAAACTGATACCATTCGATAGCTTATGGTTTCAGTAGTATTATATTAAAATTTTTAGCGTCATAGTTAATAGGATAATATGTTATTTATTAAAAACCAATCAAAAATAGTGCCTGTCAAATTTCTATCCTGCATTCCTCGAATCTCACTTAGTTAATCGCAAAACTAAAAATACACCCTAGTAGCGGACAAAATTTACTATCAATATTATTCTGGAAAATCAACGGTTAATTTAGTATAATCAATTATATTGATTCAACTAATCTTGATTGTTTGGCATGAGAACAGACATTTCTAATGTCAACCGACAATCATCGAACAATCGTTTGACATTAGAACAGGCATTTTCATCTGATTGGTTGACATGAAATCGCAAAAATACTTCGAGCAATTATACAAAATTAACAGTTCGTTTTCTGCTATAGTTTCCCGAATCCTTTTGATGGCAAATTGTGTCTGCTACAGTGTGGTAGTTTTATTTTTGCGATTAGGTGGATGACATCTGAGGAATAAACGATTAATGTCTGACAGGCACAATTAATCAATGGTTTTGCATTAATTAAAAAAACTCTATTAACTATGATTCGAAACATTTTAATATGTTACAACTTGAACCATAAGCTATCGATTGGTATCAGTTTCATAAACTGCATCTGAACTTCCGAATAAAAGGCTAGAATGACTGGACTATTTCTGAAATATGGTGAAAACGTCGAAACTAAAATTATAATTATTGATGTGGGCACAGCGTACGCATTAACTGGCTACATAAAAATTAAATTTGTAAAAAAAAAAATTTGCTTAAGAGGGCAATCGATTTACTTTTTCTTTTAGGAAATTCTTTAGTACTATCAAACGCCTATCGATATTTAAAACGGTTGTTATATGTCAAAAATTATATTTTTTAGATACAATTTTGATAGTCACTATTTTTATTTAGGAAACTAGAGATAATAGTTTCTGAGAGAATCGCAAAAACTGACTTTTTGTGCAATAACTTCATATATAAATATAAAAATAATTTGTTAAGATATAAATGAAGATGTATTTATAGTTTATAAATACTGAAAAATGACATTTCCACTTCTCTAACACAATTGGGTCAATCCATCTGAAGTGGTCCAGAGGTGGTCGCTTGACCATTTCAGAAAAAAATCATTTTTATGTAATGAATTTGCCTATGTTCTGGGAGTACAAAACCATATTTTTTTAAAAATTATTTTACTCCGTTCAGAAATGGCGCCCAGTTTTGTGTCAGCGAATCCGACATTTTTGAGTTTGGTATGTGTTTGCGTTAAACGAAATAACTTTCTTTGAAATTGTCATAGAGAGTTGAAATAAAAACCACTCGATTAAGCACATTCCAAGCTATCTGCTAGGTATGTAATGCATAGAGTTTACGCTTAATTTCCGTTTAAAAAAATATCTTAAAATTTACTTACGATAGTCCATTTGGAGGCGTTTTCATGATTTTTTTTAGACATGAAGGGGTACTTAATTTGTCCATTCAATATTTTTTAGTTATAACCTTGTATGCAAAGGGCTTATAACAAAAAATATAGCTTTCTTACTCCTTCTCCCTATTGATGACAGGCTATTGAAATATCAAAATTTCTTATTTTTACGATGTTTAATGTCAAATATCTCTGATGGGACCATGCCAAAAAATCTAAAACTTTCAACATTATTTCATCGTTTTATAAGGTTTAATAATAAATAAAAACATTCTTGTGTATTGCACTGTGTTTGGAATAACAGCCCTTTAAAATGAGAGAAAAATCACATGACGGTAAAACAAATTTTATTAAAAATTCTCAGTAAATACAAAACAAAGCATACTATTCATTACAATTATGTCATTTTTTACAAAAGGGACATAGGCTAAGTGAACTTCATACGTTTCTGAAGTTGATGTGACGTAATATATTATTATACCTTCTGTTGGTTGAGGAGAGAATTTGTGAAAATTTCTAGTTCCTTTTATCTGTTTGGATCTCTGAAATCTATCATAAAATGCGGTTTTGTGTTCTGAAACCTCTTCTTTTGCCACTAAGATGTAGTTTACCCCTGTTAGGTGTCTATTACAAAAGGAGAACATATCTTCTACATTAAGGATTTGGCTATTAAGTGGTCTTTGAAGACTGGCTTTAGCCACTAGCCGCTTCGTTGTCCCCCCTATACTGTCGCATGCGTTTTTCCAGGTGCACGTCCAAAAAAATGCGGATATGCTTGACAGATTTTGTTTTACATAATCAGTTAAATGTTTCTGAAAACAGTCAGGCTTCTGGCTCAGGTCATTAGTTAGCCTGTTAGAACAGGCTCACAACTAAGGGAGCGGTGGGGACAGTCCAGTAGTGGCCAACATTAACATATCGAATACATCTAAGCCTACTGGAACTATTTATTTATTTACATTATATTTTTATAGAAGAAGTAATATAACATATTTTTACTGATATTATGTGTATAGTAATATTTAGAAATACACATGTATGTTGTACAATCAAGTAATTATTCTATTATTTTAAGCTGAATAAAGTTAATAATATGTATGTGACTGTTTTCACATTTAACTGATTATATAAAACAAAATCTGTCAAACATATCAAAACTTATATATTCCTCGGATGGTGCAGCAAGTCAATACAAGAACAAAAAGCTTATCGTATCATAAAAAAGATTTTGGGTTAGATACAGAATGGCTTTTTTTGGATCTGCACATGGAAAAAACGCTTGCGACGGTATAGGGGGACAACGAAGCGACTAGTGGCTAAAGCCAGTCTTCAAAGACCACTTCATAGCCAAATCCTTAATGTAGAAGATATGTACTCCTTTTGTAATGGACACCTACCAGGGGTCTTAGTGGCACATCTTAGTGGCAAAAGAAGAGGTTTCAGAACACAAAACCCCTTTTTATGATAGATTTCAGAGATCCAAACAGATAAAAGGAACTAGAAGTTTTCACAAATTCTCTCCTCAACCAACAGAAGGTATAATAATATGTTACATCACATCGACTTCAGAAACGTATGAAGTTCACTTAGCCTATGTCCTTTTGTAAAAAATGACATAATTTGTATGCTTTGTTTTGTATTTACTGAGAATTTTTAATGAAATTTGTTTTACCGTCATGTGATTTTTCTCTCATTTTAAAGGGCTGTTATTCCAAACACAGTGCAATACACAAGAATGTTTTTATTTATTATTAAACCTTATAAAACGATGAAATAATGTTGAAAGTTTTAGATTTTTTGGCATGGTCCCATCAGAGATATTTGACATTAAACATCGTAAAAAGTAAGAAATTTTGATATTTCAATAGCCTGTCATCAATAGGGAGAAGGAGTAAGAAAGCTATATTTTTTGTTATAAGCCCTTTGCATACAAGGTTATAACTAAAAAATATTGAATGGACAAATTAAGTACCCCTTCATGTCTAAAAAAAATCATGAAAACGCCTCCAAATGGACTATCGTAAGTAAATTTTAAGATATTTAACGAAAATTAAGCGTAAACTCTATGCATTACATACCTAACAGATAGCTTGGAATGTGCTTAATCGAGTGGTTTTTATTTCAACTCTCTATGACAATTTCAAAGAAAGTTATTTCGTTTAACGCAAACACATACCAATCTCAAAAATGTAGGATTCGCTGACACTAAACTGGGCGCCATTTTTGAACGGAGTAAAATAATTTAAAAAAAAATATGGTTTTGTACTCCCAGAACATAGGCAAATTCAATAACAAAAAATGAATTTTTTCTAAAATCGTCAAGCGACCAACTTATCTTTTTCTGGACCATTTCAGATGGATTGACCCAATTAGGTGAGCTATAAACTATCATAGTTTAAAGATAATATAATGTATTATCTATTTTCGATTATTCTGCTATGTATTTTTACTTAGCTGCGCGAAGGTAACAATTGATTATACCATATTTCGTTCAAATACAAGGTGGTGAGATTAAAAACTGTGTCGATGTAAGATGGAATTACCGATAGGCACGTTTCGCCGAAATTAAAAGCATGCATTGAAAAACTCTCGTTGTGTTAACACTACTAGATAGCACATATATGCACAATGTTATTTGTATAAACAGATAATTTTACTTCTAGATTAGATTACGGTTCAATATATGTACATTGAAATTACATCAAACATTTGGATAAATTTGCAAGGACAACGATTACAATAGATTTTAATATTTTTCATGAATACAACCATAAATTTAAGGTGGGCGATACTCGCCCAGCTTTGGATCGCTCAGCTTGGTTCTCGCTCGCTCACACTGATTTTTAATGCAACTATCTTTTTCTAACCCTAAGCTTAACTTAGCATCCCTCCGTATTACCGTTCAGTACTTAAGTGATAGTTTATTTGAGTGTCATTGTACAGTGATTGAAAAACTTTAAAACCAATGTGATGTTTTATTTTATTTCATCATTGTTTTGGAAACCAGATTTAAAGAGTATCATATCCATACTCCATACAACACACGGGTGTGGTTGTCGGCATGGGTAATTATGTAATAATTCTCTCTATATACTCTAGCCATACAAAATAAGATGGCGATAAATAATAAAACCCATTTACAGCACATTTGCCGTAAATACTTGAGATAAATTGATATGAGATGCGAATCCATATTACTTGAAATTCTACCGCAAATACTAGACCTCATATGAAAAATCCTTGAAAAATCTGGGTGATGGATTAAGGTAATCTATATCAACATAAAACAACAAAAATTCTTTTCTAAAAAAACGCAATCGAAAATCACTTATTAATTTAACACCGAGATAATCATTTTGCGATAACATCGGAATTTTAAGGTGACAATCTTATTCCAAAATCAAGTTACGACTGTACGTGGGACTTTTAAATCCCTCACATTAACAAGGAAATGAAAAACGGTCCGATGTCACAAGTATATCCAAGACATTCAGAAGATTTGAGGAAAAGCTAAAAGGGTTTGTTTATATATTATTAATTAAAACAAAAATAAATCATGATAGCTAATTTTGGTTTTTATTTTAGTAGTTCCACTCGGAAAAAAGTCTTAATTCTCACCAATTTTCAGAGGGTGGACCTTCAACAAATCACAACAACGTTTCCACTGAATCTACCTTCAAAAGCCGCGACGCCGGATGTGTTTGTTTGTTTACATGTCACGAGGCGTTGTTTGCTTGCTTCAGTTGCTACTGGCTTGCTATTACCAACACCCGCATTGCAGGAGTAGATGGTTGCCGTCGTTTTGTAAACGTCGTCGCCGTCAAGACAGACGGAAAGCCCAAGCGTCTCAGAAATACCCCAAAATTACAATAATGTGTTTACTGGACGGATTGGGAGCCAACGCGGTTGTAAAGTCGGCGTTTAAATTTGACGGCTGGATTATTAGGATATTGTTGAGAAAACAAGCAGAGTCAATGGTTTGTGTTCTCTTGGTAATTTAACAGAGTGTATGTGGCCCCATTTAAGTGATTGAGGAGTTTATACAACCGTTATGAGTTCGTAAGATTTTCGGATAATTTGCATGCACAAACTCACCACACCGGTGCCAATGAGCTTCGATAAATCGCAGCTTTTACGTACCTGAAACAAAATAATAACCAAATTAGAAATGAATTCAGATTATATGAATAATACGAAAAATAAAGCTAGGTTAAATAAGCTAATACATTGGTTGTCTTAACATTAATGCCAAGAACTGGAATCGTTTTATTAATATGCTATTTCAAAATACACACGATTGAGTTAAATAAACATTTGAAATGTGTACCATTCTTTGAGGTGTACCCAGGGTTGCCACAGGTACCTATTTGAGCGGGACTGTTCCGAGTTCAGTAGGCAAATCCTAATCCCGCATCTCCCTTTAAAATCCCGGACCATTCGATAATTCGCAAAAGGTCCAGGGTTGGTGGGCTGCCGTGTGTTTCCAGCTTAAAGTTACCTGTCCAAGGAAAACTACCACCGAATAAATTCAGAGCAAAAACGTGTTAAGGGTGTCGAAACGGGTGCGCAACGCACCCGCAAATTGTACGTAAATTGTAAAAACGTACTTCGTACCGAACTTAATTGAGTATTAATTGAATGTAGCTACTGCAATTCTAGTATTGTCTTAGTAAAACTTGGTAAAACATAGTTTATTTACGTTCCAAAGCCGTGCCCAATAACTACACTGGTCAACAGAATTACCACATAATGAAAAAAAATTTTAAAATCAAAGTTGATTTTCTCCCATTATCCGATTTTGCTAATTCTTCCAGTCACTGGTAACCTAATTCTTCAGCAGCAGTATGGATGAAGCAGTTTTTATGGGCATTTCAATTTTGAGCATATACAGAGTGTATGTTATGATGTTATGTTTTTTCTTTGCTGTAACAACTGGTAATAACTGAAATGAAACAGTAACCTGATCTTTTGTGAACATTTTGTTTTTGCTTTGCTGCATTATCTGTTTTTAAAGGACATAGAATAACTTAACTGATTTTGCTGATTTTTTATTCGCATGTGGGTTTATGATTTGCATGAGAGTCAGTTTTAATATGCAATATACTTGGTGTAAGAATAAGGCCAAGTTTCTGTCCGAAATTTGGAACACTGTGGGGTATATGCCATGTATGTCTTGATCCACGTCATTTCTCTATTATTAACGAAATTAAATCCATGAAATCAGCAAAAACGTATGTAACCAACGTTGGTTGGTACGGTTTTGCTCGATTTTCTGAACGTTTTAACTTTTTAACATAGAAACCATAATACTTGGAATGCTGGTTCTTTCAGAAAATTGATTATATAGGACTGGAGTAAACATTTAAAATAATTTTTACAAATTAGTTTTTGCTATGATCTGCGTATGGGAGTTTTTTTGTTGATACTAAAAAGTTTGCAATTTGTTGGTTAGTACCTACGTTTTAAATTCAATAAATTATTAAAACTTCATCGAACTCAGAATTGTACTTATTATATTCCTCGATGAAAAATTGAGCTATGTATTTCTAACCAAGTTGTAAGAATGATGTTAGGATTTTTTCCCAAAATTTAAAGCAGTATAAGTAGTTTGCCAGCTATAATAAACTGGCAATAACTGGAATGATTCACTTCATTATCTTTGTTTTTAAAGGACATACAACAAGAACAGTAATAATAAAATGGCACGATTTCAAAGTTGATTTTCTCTAGAACCGATTAACTGATTTTGATTTTTTTTATTCACATATGGCTTGATTGCTCGGTTTTAAACTTATACGGGGAGAAAGAATTAGTAGGTATACATTTTTTTACAAACAGTTATGGTTTGAGAATAAAAGCGTACTGTAATACATGTTTTTAAAATGAAAGGTGAAGATGTAGTCAAGTTTATAAGCTATTTTGTATTAATTCATGGGAAAACAGTTATTATGTAAACTCGTCAGTAATGTAGAATTAACTAAACAAGCGAATGATAATTAACCCAGGTAAGGATAAATTTTGGAAAAAAACACCGCCTGGACTTGAAGCTGGAAACAACCATTATCCCACCTGGATTAATTGTCATTCACTTCTTTATTTGATGGCTATTTTGTATAATTTTTGTTAAACTGTAAAAAATTAACATTATTTTTTTAATGTTCCTGAAACTTTGTAGATAAGTTTCTTTTTTGGTAATGGTAAATTTGAAATGAAAAATGTTTGATACAAAAATTATTAATGTGATCATTATTTATTTTGATAACTACGAACTTGTACGTGCGTACGTACTATTTATGTGAGTCATCAAACATATTAAAATTTAACATAGTAATGAAATTGATCTAACACGCTACCAATTAGAAACATGGTATAAGAACCATTTAAAATGAAACAAATCAAATGAGATAAAAAATTGAATTACTAGTTAATCACTTTTTTGAGTTTTTTCTGTATGTGGCCCGCCGAAGTTCAGATTGGATTTTGTGGCCCGCGCCCGTAACTGAGTTTGACACCATTCATGTAGCCAATCAAAAGTATAGCACCTTGTTTACGGCAATGTCGAGCTCGCAATTAAAAAAAAATAACCAAAATGAAATGCATAACTGACAAATAGATTTTTAGATATAGGTAATAACAAAATAGGTCCACTACCCAAACATGAATTCATAGCAATATTGCATAGTTATAATAATCGTGCAAAAATATAAGAATGCATCCCAAGTCAAAGTTTTCTATTTAATTCCTCAAGAAAATTACCCATATTGACAAGTGTTATCATTATCAGTACCCAGCGAACTATAAGCGTATCCGATCTTCAATACCCGTTTTTGCAGTGTCCTCCATGGGCGGTACAAGCGATGCATGAATCTGGGTCACATTTGAATTGATAATTGGGATGATCGAATAAGTGACGACCTCCCCGATGCAGCAACTGAACCATCTCCATTTCTTATTATTATTATTATTATTATCGTCGTAGTGAGCAAACAACAAATCGATTCAATTTGAGACTATTAAGTTCTTAAACGGAGATAATTATCTCTAAAGAAGCGGAGAGGAGCGATCTGCATCATTAACTCGCGATTGGACCAACTTCTGTGCACAGACTTGCAGAATTATGGACATAAATCTAGCGTGAGTAAACAGAAAGTCGTCCAGAATTGGAGAATGCGCCGCTGCGCTGGTTTATTACCGTAGCCAACGCGGCGCCGATCTTGAAATTCAATAATGTACACTTATTGGACAGTTTTCCAGAATAATTTAATAATAAATTTCTGAATGCTGAATGTCATATGAATGTGCGATAAAAGCACAAGGAAGTGCCAAAACTCTCGTTTTCTTTTTAGTGGCATATTTATAGGTCATTTTCATTGTGAGGACTAGGATTTAGGTATGCAAAAACGAATTCGATTTCAAAAGTTACACAATTCGGTCTTCGAATTTTTCCAGAAAACTTATTATGGAACTATACAAATGAATATATTACATATCGGCCCTTGGACGCTTAACTGCTACGCTTCACTTTTTTAGCAGCTGCAAGAAACTATGAATAGTAAGTTCATGCTAATGTAAAAGTATATGTACGCTACACAGGGTAATGTTGGCACATGGTAATTTGATACATTTTCAAATTAACCATAAGTATATGTACGACAATTTAGTAATATCTAAAAATGTCACAATTTTTGTATTACTCGGAAAGTATAAATATGCTGCTGTTTTATATGAAAAATCTACGGGGGGATTCCAGGAAAGATTTTACAGCGTTTACAGAGTTTGCAGCAAATCAGTAGGTACATCATATATTTATTGCATTCGATTCTTATACAACAAAGTTAATAATAGGTTTGTTCGAGCAGCCCCAAAATAAGTGCATAAAGCACTTATTCTTTCTCCTGCGCATGCCAAATGGCGGTTTTGCCCTGAAAAAGCCTGCATTGCGTATGCGTACAAGAATCCCCAATTGTTTTGACTGGTTTTGGCGACTGCTCGAACGAACCTAATATGAATAATATTTTAGATTCAAAATTTTAGACTATGGTCTAGAACGCACAATACAAGTTTGCAGATTACTTATTAATCCTATTTCTAGTCAAGTACTAATGTTTTGTAATAAAATACTCATCATTTTAAAATATTACTTCCAGTATCTAAAGTAAGAGTTTAAAATTTTAAAGTTCCGGTAAAAATACCTCCGCAGTTTCTACCACATGTTTGGAGACATTGATCTTTTTTGGGAAAGTGATAGGAAACTTTTCGGTCCAGATTGGCATTCCGCGCAAGAAAATCTATCGAAAACGCCTATATAATTAACCATTCACAAAATCGACGTTCCCACGAGTAACGATGTCCGATAAAATGGTCTATCAAAGAATAATAGGAACTCGACATTTAAAAAAGGCGTCATACACCAAAAACAATGAAAGGTCTCAAATTGATTTTGATATGGGTACTTGCGTTTATATTTTTATATGTTTTTTTTTTAGATTAAGAACTTTCTACCATCGGCACTTCTGCCGACACAGAATAAAAAGAAAGATAAAAACCATATATCTCCTGAATGTGAATGTAGGTGTCCATAAACTTATTTAAAAAAATGTTCATAAGTAAGGGAAACTAAAGTTACAAATTGTTGCAACCAGTTTTCGAATTTTCTATACGAGCCAAGATCAATATAAAAATTGTTAAAAGTATTTTTAAATTCTTCAAAACTTTCTAATCCCTATGAATGAACCAACTACTATCTCACGAAGAATAAAAAAATACTAGGTAATTGGCGAGAAGAAGGTCAGTTCGGCTTAGATTGCGAGGAGAAGACCTTGCGAACATAAATCTCTTGAATTATGACGCGTAACCACATCCTCTGATTTACCGTGACCTTTCTCAAACTGACGTGCAGTATTCTTGCATGCGAATCATGCAAGAACCATAAATCAGAAACGACAACCTGAACGTGTCGTACGATAGCACACGCAAAAGAAAAAAAAACATAAATAACAAATACAAGAATTCTCATGTCGACATTACAGACTGCTAATTGTCAAAAATTTCCGTTGCTGGAATGTATTGCAACAGCATGCATATTGGAAAAAGCACTGGTATTTTTGTAACCCTGTTCTAAATTAACAGAATAAACAAAAGGTGATATAGAGCTATGAAAGAGAAACTGATAAGATATGCAATCGTAGTCATTTAACATATTATGTATTTGAAAGAAAACAATGTCGAAAAGAGGCAATTCATTTATACGGTTGATCAATTAAATATGGTTAATTTATGGTTAGTTTATATTTATTAGTATATTATTTGACGAGCACTTAACTAAGAATAGAAATCGCGAGCATGAAGTTTAAACGCGAGCCGTAGGCGAGCGTGTAAACAATACATTTTCATACCACCTCATTTCTGGCACTCCCAGCATATAGTAGATTTCACGAGTGCTTCAAATTACTCATCGTTAAAACTATACGAACTAAGATGGAAACGTTGCGCGCAGCTTGTTCAGTAGATATGCAACCAAACATTGATGACAGTAAATGCCGTTGCCTACCGAGACGGATATTATCGGAATTAAATTAATATTGCTAAAATCGCAACCGAAAATATGCTTTATAATCAGAGAAGAAATTAAAAAAAAAAACGAAAAGTGTATAGGAATGATCTGCAACGTATTGGGAAAATAACAGCATAAATCATAATTTGCACCACCAATACCACTAGCAGTTTAAAAGTCTGGGTTTCAAGTTCTATCAGTTCCCCATAGTCCAGATAGACACGAGATCACACAACCATCTCCTGAAGTCCAAACGACAAACAATAGAGAAATCGTTTCTTTGCAGTTTCGCTTTACCATTTCGCCTATTCATTGACATAATCTTGTTGGCGCACTCCACATTCTCGGCAAGTTTAACAGACGGCCTAAACATAGCGAACAATCAATACCCATGTATACGTGTCATTCTGTGACCCATTAACACCTGTTTTCACCAGTTATCATGGCAGCCATCAATTCCCACTGTTTATTACAGAGCTGTTCTTAAACAATTGCTGCTATTTATACGGTACCATACAAAACCCACGGAGGACAATTGTGGCTAGTTCCCACAATACAAATATCGGAATATTTGTAGTTTCCATAGCATCATGACCAGGAAGGAAGGAGGGGACTTTGTTAGGAGAGATAACGGTGCAAATTCCGACAGAAGATAGATGTCGCCACGTGTTTATCTACAAATTCGCCACAATTGAGAAGCCTGATATGCAGAAACAGAAGGCCTTCGACCTAGTAACGTTCGCGTTCCAGATGTATACCTGGTGTATATCTGAGCAGCTTTTGTCATTCGGCCAGCTATTGTTTGTTTATTGTTCCGTTTGTTGACGTCGCCGCCGCGCCGCCGCCACCGTCGCGTCGTTCGTCGCGATATACAGTTGGCCGAGTTTACGTTATTTTTTGAGTACCGTTATTGTGGTTAGTTTCAATGTTGAGTTGCTAGATTTGAGAGGAAGTTTAAGACCCAGTTTTACCTCTCCTAAAATTATGAAATTTACAGTGTAACTTCTTAGATATGTAACGGGTTGGGCAGGATGAAAAATAATTTTTGAGAAAGATAAAAATTAATTTTACTTCTACATCTTTGGCTTTTTTCAAATATAAAACATCTAGCCCTACTCATGATACAAAAATAGATTTTTTATTTAAGTACAATTTTAACCCAAACATTATAATTGCGATAATAAAGCGTAATTGCCAGAAATTTGTTTATTTGCTCATATTACTACTGCCCGGTGTAGACAGCAGATGTTAGGAGCTTTAAACACCGCCTATAACTGGTGACTACGGATTGACGTTGGTGGGGGACAGGCTGATCATTTCCAACAAAAAAAAACATCGCAACGAAATATTTCGGTTCGGAGTTGCGATGTTTTTGAAATGGAGCCTTAAGGTAAGAACGTCCCTGGTTGTTGAGAAGAAGGTAGATTCTGAATTTTCCGTGACGCCATTAAGATGGGGTTCGAAATGAGTAGGCAGCCAAATATACTTCATAATATTATCCTGAGTTGTTCAGCGAAATGATTAGGTATTTCCATTCAAATTATACGTCGAACAGAACTTGAATCCTTTGCCGATAATACAAAAAATATCCGGCTCAATTCTGTCGGGTCTAGGTGACGGATTTTACGATTGTTGATAGCTATGTCGTAGTCTTCTTACGTTCAACAAAAAAAAACGCCGATATTCACAGAATTCGTCACCTATACATGACAGAATTGAGCCCGATATTTTTTGTATTATCGGCAAAGGTTTCAAGTTCTGTTCGACGTATAATTTGAATGGAAATACGTAATCATTTCGCTGAACAACTCAGGATAATATTATGAAGTACATATATAAGGTTGCCTACTCATTTCGAACCCCATCTTAACTCGGATAAATGAAGGCATGAGATTTTGAATTGCATGAAGACACTGGCTGGTAATCCGGTGTTTGAAGTTATTCAATGCAGCATTAAAATAAATTCTAGATTTAGTTTTATGTTTTTAGCGTTTTCGCATTTTTTACTAATCTTGTGACATTTTATTAAAGTTACCTTGGGACGTTGGGAAACATTATGAAAAACTGTATTAAAAAATCTATTTAACTAGAATGTAAGTTTCTTTCGTTTGCCAAATATACAGCTACTACATCCGAACTCTTAATGGGAAAGTAATTATTCATTGAAAAACAAGAATGCTGCTGTTAATATCCAATCAATATAGTATATTCTCTGTACAATGCAACGAAAAAAATTTGAAACGGGCGGAGTCATAAGATATCAACTTCAACCCGTTTTTCAATTAAATAAAATATTACTAGTTCTTGGCAAAGTTATTTCTTGTCAATTATGTTTTCGTAAAAAAAGCAGACATTAAAACTTTTAAACTTTAATAAAAAAAAATTAACAAAAATCATTTTTCATTAGTTATTAAGCAAGAGAGGTATCAACAAAAAAATCCTATGACAAGTAGGTACTAAAATATAATAGTATGTATATATATATCGTAGGCAAATGATTATTTTAGGCATAAGGCTTTTGCCTAGGCAAAAGCTATTTGCCTGGGCAAATAGATATTGAACCATTATTTATATTTTAAAGCTATTTGCCTAGGCAAATGTATTTGCCAAGACCGTTGTCAGGCAAATAGCATTTAGTTTTCAATCGCGTTTCCTTTAAAATTATGTGACGTTATGTGCAACCTTTTCATGTTAATTCTCAAATACGTCATAATTAGTATTTAGTCGTTGATTACTTTTGAGTAATATCGTATTCTAATCTTCATGATTCTAATGAAGTTACGCCTGATTTGTTGTGACAAGCGTCAATACTCAATGCTCATGAGTGCGGTGATACTAAAACAGGACGTTTAGGTTGGGAATGTTTAGTTTCCCTTTTCCCAGGAAAAATGTATACTAGAGTGGAAAACCCAAAATTTCTGAATTCGTGTCGACTGGACGATTTTACGCATCAAAGCAGATGATATCCCCTAACTCCTATTTTGCATACGGAAATCATGCGAAACAAATGTACAACTCAGTGAACATATGGTGTGTAAGTTTGCATGTCTTCATAATGGTTCACCGATATGCTGCAGAGGTTACTGTGAAGTTCCAAACATAGTAGGTGAACCAAGTGCCTATTGTTATGATAAGAAACGGAGATGAACTTAATAAAGCTGTCAACAATCACATAACCTCACATAATTTGATAATCCAAGAGTATGCTAAAACCATTCGCTTACGTCATTATTTTTTCTCCGTATGAATCAAATCGGCACAGAAAAATAAAAAACAATATTGCTGCAATGTGTATGGCAATGCCTGTCGTCAAAGACTTTTGTTATACAAATTAGCATAACCGACAGAGAGGAAGGACGAGACACCCCCATTAATTGATGACTCTACAGACTTCTCTACCCGTACGGAATGTATTTTAGCGTAGCGAAACGTAACCGATCGATTTCTAAAGAAATGCTATTTGCGTAACAACGGCTTGGGCAAATACATTTGCCTAGGCAAAAACCTTTAAACATATAAAAGCAGACTCGATATCTATTTGCCATGGCAAATAGCTTTTGCCTAGGCAAAAGGAAGTCGATATTAATTTTTCGTAATTTTTCGTTTCCGTGCATCAAAATACATCGACTTTCATCAGACCTTGTTTGTGTTATTTTGGACATTCCTAATCTTCTGGTGATTTAGCGGATTTTTTTTTTCTAAAAATTACTGAGGTAATTTTATTTCTAAAAGTTATGTTGAACTATATACTAGTTCCATTCTTTTTGAATCAATCAATCAATCTACACAGGACCGTTAATAATATTATTCTGTTATAATATATTAACTAGTTTTGTATAACTAGTAAAATCCTACTATAAATAAAACGGCCAAACTCTTCCTTGTGTACATGTCTACTGTAGTAGTGCTCAGTGCTGACGTAACTAATTATCATTATTATTTTTCTCACTGTTAACTATTTCAAGATAAGGCAACGCGGATATTCTCCGACCGCGTGTTGCCGTATCATCGACCAATAAGAATTCATCTTTGAGCGGTTTACTACATATTACATATTCCGTATAATTCTAGAGATTTAGTATGCTTCGAGCAGGCTCACCATTCCTTCACCTTCAATCGTCCGAGTTTCAATCCGGTGAAAATGCAGATCACAGATTTGTTTCTAGTAAGTAATTCTCGTGATAATGGACTAACAAAGAACTGATGATTTTTATCAATATCTAGGCGGACTACGATTTTCTAGATTTGACTGAAAACGAAAAGGAGGATATATTCAAAACGGCGGCGTGCATTATGAATTTGGAACCGAAACAAGAACATGTAAGTAAGGTCTCTCAGCATTTAATAATCTTTACTATGAATATATCTTAATGTTTTAGTGCTATATTTCTTTTGAAGAATTGGTCCAAAATGGTACTGAGGAAAAACTAGAAGAAAGCAATCCCTCGAAAGAAATTGAAAACAGGGATACTGTAACCGAAGAAGAAACTACCTTATTACAAAAAGTCAACATAACCGACGAAGAAAAGATACACGAACAGGAATAAGAATAATTCCTCCGTAAACTGTAAGAAAATATTTATAATGGAAATGGTTCCAATTGAAACATGAATATTCGTTAATTTCTATGTCGAAGTTATGTATAGATAGATTCATTTTCTATTATATGTAAATAAACATGTTCAATATATTCATAAAATTGTTTTTTATTGCCAATTGCTAACAAAATTAAGTACATACATACTGCTAAGTGATGTTTGCCTATAGTATAGTCGAGTTATTATTACTAGAGCGCTGAGAGGGGGGGACTACATCATGTATTTCGTAACATCTGATAGCAATATACCATGTTTTCGGTGCTCGACTAATAGTGACTCGACCATACTTACACATAACAAGAATAAATAATTAAATAAGTCTTCGAAACGCTTCTTTATTCTTCATGTTCATCGTAGTTGCGATAAATTTCTTCCTCAATATGGCTCCACAGTAAGAAATCAAATGGGGTTAAAAAGGCCGATCTATTTTGCCAGAGCGTTGGACTACCATGCACAATTTAACGTCTTTTATAAATATTCATTAAACAATTTTGAAAAGAAACAATTTTAAATATGCTGCTGCATGAAGGGGGGATTTATTACATTTGTGGGATTGTTGAATTTTGTTGTACCATCTAGATTTTTAATTAATTTAATTATTTTGTTAGTTATAAATGTCAAATTAGACACTTAATAACTCTTTACTGATTTATCGATCATTTGAAGTACGTACAAGGAGTTACAATTCTTATGTGACATTTAGCATAGCTCCAGTTATTCGGGGTAAGTCATATAAGAATCGCAAATTAATAATAACTGTCGAAAAGTGCAATATTTTTACTATCCAAAATGGGTTGCTTTTTGTTTCGTTATTCTTAGTTAGTTATAGAAAATTATTTTTTCGAAAAATACACATTTGACATAATTTGACATAATTTCACCATATCTCGGAAACAGTTGATTACGGCCAAATACAAATTATCAAAACGATTAGGATACAGATCTTAATTAAAAACTGCAACAATATACCTAGCGTTCCACTAAAAAAACAGAATATAGGTGTGTATTGGTACGTCGTTGTGAATATAAGAAAATATTTTTATTCTGTGGAGCGAACAATTATTCACAAGTTTTCTATATGGAAGAATCGTGTATATGTTATGTACTTTTCATCTGGCGTGAGACAGTGGGACACGCTCTATATATCGAAAACCAATAAAGAAAAAAAAACTATTTTTGGTAAAAAAATAGCAAAAAATATGGAAATAATGATTTTCTATTTTCAAAAGTCAAAATACCTTTAATTTAGTGCATTATGTTTAATAGGTCTACTTAGGTCTCTTTGGGTCCCCTGAACATTTTTGACCAAGGTAAAAAAAAATTTCTGTGTGTGACACACATACACACACTGTGTATGTGTGTATGTGTGCACCCAATTTTTGTTACTATGCGACGATTCCGGAGAAACTACTAAAGGTATCGGGACGAAACTTCATGTTTAGAAGTTTCATGACCAAACTTAGAGTTGAAAAGCTTTTGGTTCAAAAGGGTCCAAAGAAACTGGATGTTTCCTCTAAGCATTTTTCAAGGATTTTGCAAATGAGCCGCTATTTTTGTAATTTCGTCCAAATAGTTAAATAAGAAATTAAAGTAGAGGGAATTCTGAATAATTTAAGTCTACGATATTTTTTGGTAAAATTAATAGTTTAGATGCATGAGCAAATTCTATTTGATCGAGATAAGTCGTGTCTGCATTAATATGAAACTAGTAAGCGAGAATTTGACAGATGTGATGACAGATATGACAAATGTATTCTAATGACAGTAGGTAGTGTTAAAGGGTGATGTTTTGACAATACCTACTGTCAAAAAATATCCGCAGGAGGTTGCAGCGCCGGAACCACCTGAGCAGCCTGGGGACGAGCACGAAGGTGATGCGGATGCAGGACCACTGCAACTAGATACTGAGCGGGACGTCAGCGATGAAGATGACGTTGAACCTGATCAACGAAGGAGACCGCAAAGGCGGCGCACAGTGTGATATTTTCGTGATCTAGCGGAACTTTATTATTGACTCAGGATTCATGTGTTTTTTTATTGAAATAATTAATATTATGAATGTAAATTTTAGTAAAATACATAAGTTTATATACAAGGTGATTCTGGAAAGTGACACCTCCACGTATTTCTGATATTCAGGATGAATTTCGAGAATACTGTGCAGTACTTACATTGTCAAAATTCTGGCGGTAAAAAAGTAATCCTACCTAGGTTTTCAACATAAAATCACTATCGCAGTGTATTGTCAGTTGTACAACATGTCAGAAAGGTACGTGAAAGGGGAATTAAAGTTTTACAAATGTACTTAGAATTTATTGAGCAACACAAACATAATTAAGATTTAATTAATAAACAGACAAAATTAACTCTTAATAACTAAGTGTATTGTGTTATTATTGCTTATATTAGTGTTCTCGTTTGCTATTCAGAATCACTACTGTCCGAAAAATTTTCTGATTTTTCTGTTTTTTGAGGTGCTGCATCCGAATTTCATCTTTTCTACTTCCCACGGATGGGGCTTCCCATCGTAAATCACAAAAAACTAAAAGTTTTTGAACGTTTTTCAGTTTTTTTGCGAAAAAGTGATAAAACTTCGCACTTTTCAAGGTAGACCATTCCATAACAAAAATAAAGTACATTAAATTTCCTATAAGAGCAATCCTGAAATGCATTTTTAGTGGAACGGTTTGGCCGGTAGAGCGCACTGAAAGAAGGGCAAATTTTCCTACTTTATGGAAAACCCAGTTTTTTTAGTTAGTTAACAAGGCTAAAATTGTGCTAAAACTACATTAATTTCCCTACAAATTACAGATCTTAATCACTTATTGACCAAACCGTGTGGCCCCGAGATTGGGTGGATATATTATGTCATATTATGCTAAGCGAAGCCGCTAAGTCAAGAGCCCGAATGTTTATAAAAAAATAAAAAATTACATTAAGTATTAATTAAAAAGAGCAAATATATAGTTAATAAATAAATACTAATAATATTGATCTCTACTGAATTTTTGGTAAAGGGCTCTTGTTATCGCGGTTTCGCGTAATGTGAATTTCAACGCGCTCTAGCGGCTACACAGTTTGGCTAAAATAACTGAATAACTTCTGCAATTTGTAGATAATTTAATGTAGTTTTATGAGAGTCTAAGCTTTTTTCTAATTACACGCACATTACAGAAAGTAGGAAAATGTTGCCTTCCTTAAGCGCGCTCGAGCGGCCAAATCCTTCAACCAACAAATACACTTGAGGGTGCTTTTTATAGCAAATTTAGTGTACTTTATTTTTGTATATAGTGGTCTACGTCGAAAAGTGCAAAGTTTTATGGCTTTTTGGCAATAAAAATCGAAATTTTTTTGGTTTTTTCGAATTCCGTTGTGAAGCCATATCCGTGGAAAGTAACAAAGTTGAAATTCGGTTTCAGCTCTCCAAAAAACATATAGAATGATAGAAAAATATACTCCTATATTTTTTTCCTGGCCAACACACCATTTGACTGGACTAAAATTATGAATAAAAGAAAAAATTAAATTTGCAGATATCTCGCTTATTAGAGCTGACCTAGATAAACGCCTTTATGGAAGTGTTCAGGGGGTCATCAAGAATCATTATTAGCAAAAAAATTTGCCGAGAGGAAATTTTTTGTTACAAAGTGTTACAGAAGCCATTCTGGAATTAACGGAAAATCTATTTAATGCGCAACTAAATCGAAGACTTATTTTCAGTGTTATACTATATATGATCCTCACTTGCAATTTTATTTAATATCAACACTCAATAAAGCAAAATAATGCGTTAAAAATCCTGTTGGAAATGTGAATCCTAGATTATTGATGACTAGTTACCTAAAAGTTATATTTTGTGCAGATAGAATAAAATTGGGAAATGATACTTCTGCACTAGGAAACCAATTAATACAGGTCACTAAACCACCACACAAAATACGACTTAAACAGTCGAGTATAGCTCTGTAACATTAATATGTTCAGCCAAATTATTCGACCGTCCATAATACACTGCAGGTGGGGAATGTTTAGAATCGCTTTACACGTTAGCATTGCGATTTTTGAGAAAAATCTTTTTACACACTTCTACAAGAGATTCAGTCAAGAATTGTTATATTACCTATTCGCGGATATCTGTGTCATTCAGTAATTTGACTTTAGTCCCCCTAGATTGCTGAAATATCACACTGTGCGGCGGTGGCGGTAGCTGCGTGTGCGTGCTGTGTTTTATTCAATAATTTTTAGATCAAAACATTTTACGTCCTTTTGAATATTTTTGTAAAGCATTTTGTATCATTTTATCGTCGATTGGTTTTAAACATTTACCTGCCAAGCTGTTCACTCATAGGCGGGTAAATCGTAAAGATTTCAAATTTGTAAATACAATTTCGAATAAGCGCCCATGACGCAAGGCACCGTTTACTTATAGGATTTGAAATTATGTTAATTCATAAAATGTATTTTCTATAATTAATATAAGGTCATTATAATTGATTGTAGTCGAAGTATGCCATGAAATCATATGTAAATATTTCTGATTGCCGCTCTATTTGAATGGAATACCCACTGTTCTACACACAAAAGTTACATTAGTTACATAACCTATTTCATGTTTGACAGTTGTTTGGATATAGCGGCACAAAATTGTTAACATTGACACGGCCTACTTCGACTACAATCATTTATAATGACCCTGTATATTTATGTTAATGGTTAATAGAATCTCATGCAGCTATTAATATTGTACATAGTATGATAAAGTCACGTGCCTGGCCGCATCAGATTTTTTAGTAACGTCACTACGTCCTCGGGCAAATTATTACTATTAGTTCCAATCATCTGATGGATTTATTAATAGACAATTTGCGTTCAATAAACTAAACAGGCAGAATTACGCAGACAACAGACGTACAAGATAAATTGTAAATACGAGTTTCACGTCGTACTGCTGCCTTTTTCTGCGCGGACACGTGAATAGGTGGGTTATTTCTGGATGCATAACTTCGTGCACAACTTCGCTGTTTACCGTCAGATGGTGCCATTGACCAAGAATATTCGGGGAATGAATCATTGTACATATTATAAACATGTAGGATCGTTAAAATTAAAATGTTTTGGCGCATATTACATTATACACATGTCGTACCGTTAAGAATGTTTATGGTAATAGAATACCTATTAAACATGGTTAGGAGAAAAAACGTTTCGCCTAACTGTAAAAACTCTATTCAGTATAAGTATTGAGAAATGTTTCATGCTTTTCCAATTGTTTAATGCAATTTACGATGGTTTGTATAACTGCTGTTACCCACTACCAGTTTGTGGTCTTATTTTGTGGCTATCTATATTCCGATTTTTATTGTTTATTTTCGAAATTAAGTAATAGAAAATTGTTCGAAAGATTATACTTATTTCACAGTAGTCATAAATCAATTACTAAGTAACGCATTCTGCGCGTCTATCCACAATTCACTTACATACTTTACAGCTTATAGCGTTAAATGTGTCCTACTTTGACAAATTGGGTTTGTGATGCTCAGTTGAGCAATTTGAAGAGTTTATTATGATACCAAATCAAACAAGCGTTTAATGTCATTAAGGGGACAAGGAAGCTTTAAAATAGTAATTAAACTGCTCATAATACAAGCGCGTAGGTACATTCCAAAGTCTAAAGGGTTCACGTACCAATGCGAATCTTATTAGTAAAGTTTATCGCCTCTATACATGTATAGAAGCTGCCGTCCGTTAAAGAGGACCGTAAGACGGTACCAACTTAGGAAACTTCGTGGTCAAAATAGGTTCTATGAGACAACAGATGATTGTTATTTCAAGTTTCTTCTGAACCTTGTTTATTTATTTAACGTATCTGTTAAAAATAAGAGTTTATATGAACTTGCTTGTTGAATAAACAAAGTTAGACACAAATTGGTTCATTTTAAAATAGTGATACCACACACGAACCACTTTCACCATGCTCCTAGTAGGACGGAAGTTGTTATGTTAAAAAATATGTAATTCCAAAAATGGCACCATGTACAGGGGCTGTTCCAATAAGAAAATCAATACTCTTGAAATGGTAATTGTGGATAGATGTTGTCCACCGTCCATTTGAAACAGAATTTAATCCTTAATCACCTTAAACCAATTTATTGCACCTGATTCATAAATAAAGTTGGTTCGTTATTCGTAAGATGCTGTTGTAAGGAATAGAGTAGGTCTATATTCAGAAGTACATACTTCAAGCGCTCAAATCATGTAAAGAAATAACAAATTTACATAACTATAGGGCATTCCATAAAAAAAACTGCAGTTGAATTCGTTTTCACGACACTAGTGACATAACTAAGTAACAAAACCAGTAACACGTTCTTCATCCAAGAATAGTTTTGTATAATTTTGATTTTATTATTAAATTTGCCCACCTTGTATGTTCCACGTTAAACCTATCTAATAAAACTGGATAAACATTACTGGATGACTAATGTTAAGAAAGAGTCAACATTATAGCATATTAACCGACTTTAATTATAGCATCTTCTTCTACAAAAAATAAAATAACGGCAGACCTTAAGGGGAGGTTCTCATGTACTCGTTGAAAATTTTATTTTTTTTCTTTCCTATCTTGATACCTTGGAGTGTATAAAAACAGCCCCTGAAACAAGTTTTTTCATTCTCGCAAGTATTACTTTTTTAAAGCTTATGCCATAGGCTCCGGTAAAAATTAAGCATTAAGGCGGCGGAAAGAGATATGTCTATTCCAATGATAATTTTCGGTAACGCTTTAAATTAGGAATGTGAAATTTGAATGCAGTACAGAGAAGGTATAGATCTAGGTGCTAATGTTGATTGAACTATTATATTTCAATGAATTCATATAGAAAAGGAGTTTTAAAAAGTTTCATGTTTCTACCTTCTCTTGTAGAGCTTTTTACACCGAGACAACAACGGGTTTTTCAAGAAACACGATCTTTCGCACCGGCTTGCGCGATTAGTTTTGAATCCGAGTTTTCCCATTCCCATTGGACCGAGACCGAGTTTTCCCATTCCCATTGGATTCCCATTGGAGAAAATACTTTTTATTGGAGGCTGAACCTCATAATAAGTAAAACTTTTAAATAATTATATTATTATAATATAATAGTATAATATTTATGTTGCTTAGGATGCCAGGAAGAGCACCGGTTTGAGGATTCTTGCGTGTCTGCTCAATATCGGTGAAGGCATTCCTTTTGGCCTGTTTTGTATACCATGTCTTTTATATGTATGTCTACTTTTACAGTTTTTTATTGGGCCAATAAATGATGATTATTATTATTATTATTAACGATTTGAAACCGAAAAAAGCTGTAAAAAATCAGCAGCCATTTTGTTAATTTTCAACTTTTTTAACTAAATGTTGGTTTAGCCTCCAACTAATTCCATCTAGTTTCACAGCGCTTTTGAAATTTCGATTTCTGTGTAATTTTATAGGGGCTATTGTGCACGTCGTTGAGACAAGCACGCCACACAGGACCTGATACTGCTTACAACAGTACCCACTTCTTCCATATAGTTTTTTATGGCGCTATGTCCTACACTAAAGTATGATAAATATATAGCAAAAGAGAAAATATTGATATCTCTTACAATTTGTTTGAAAAACTGTCTCAAACTCGAGCTACTTGTTAGATCTCTACATGAGAACCTCCCCTTAAGTGTTATGGTTGTACCACGGAGGATCGGGCAAGTAATAACTCTGAAAGTGCTGTCCGCCACTACACTCGCCATGTCTAAATCATATGAAAGTAAACTATCTACTTGACCGCAAATACTTTCCTATGGTTTAGACTAGTGATGGGCGCATTCGGATTACATAATCGATTAAAATCGATTTTGGAAATAATCGTTATGTCTCGATTTTTCATAATCGATTTTTAAAAATCGATTTTTCATAATCGATTTTTCATAATCGATTTTTCAAAATCGATTATTCGAATCGATTTTTCATAATCGATTATTCTCGATTTAAAGTCGAGTCGAATGAATTCTGCATTTGAGAAATTGTTTGCTGCTCTGCTGGTGTACTCACTAACCATGTGTGCTCTATCGCTAACACCGCAGGCGACAATATATTAATAAAACCGCTCAATTAATTCGATTTGTTAGAATAAAAAGAAAGGTGACCAACGTAAAATTTGGCGAAGCCTGCTTCAATGCTAAATTCTAATATTTCAATTACAACAGACAATATCAATTATATCATTAATTTTCGAATTATTTCGCGACTTTTTAATAATCGATAATATAATTCGAATGAACCAAAATCGTTTATTAAAAGACAATTATTAAAAATTCATTATTAATAATCGGTTTTAATAATCGATTTTTAATATTCGATTCTTAATAATTGATTATTAAAGTCGATTAACAAACATCTATTTTTAAAATCGATTTTTCAAAATCGATTTTAAAAAATCGATTTGACAAAATCGATTTTTCAAAATCGATTTTAAAAAATCGATTTGACAAAATCGATTTTTCAAAATCGATTATTAAAATCGATTTTTCGAAATCGATTTGTCGAAATCGATTTTTCAAAATCGATTATTAAAAATCGATTATTATTCGAGAATATCTCGAGAACCAAATCATACGATTTTGCAAATCACTCGAATGCTAAAAATCGATTCTATAAATAATACGATTATGCCCATCACTAGTTTAGACGTCCCATGTCCCATGGCTTTGTAAGAGATACTTTCCGACAATTAACAAGCCCTATCTAAACAGTGTTTTAGACTTTATAGAACGTATGTTGACAAGCAGAAACAGCAGGTACGACGCAACTGCACTGTTATGCTTAACAAAACAAAAAAACAACATTTCGAAAGAAATAATCAGAAGACGAAAAACAGAAAGAAACCTATTTTATGAATTACGATTGGATTTAGTTTGGAATTGAAGTTGGAAAAGACCACGTGAAGAGAGAAAGAAGAGTTCTTCATAGTATTAAAATAAGCAAACCAAAAACACAAAATAACAAAGGAAAGAAGGCAATAGATTTTCGATAAAAATACGAAATAACCTTAAGGTCCTTACCAAGTAGGCGTCCTGCTGAATAGATCCAAATGGGCTGGCGCACGCCTCAGTTTGGATTCCCGACTTTTTCAGGATCAGCATGCCGCAGGTGACCGTTCGCTCGTCGTTCACTAAAACACCAGTTTTACCATGGATGCCTCGCCGAAAAATAATCGCACGATCACAGATAAGAGAACTACAATAACAGTCAGCGCGATTAAATAATCACATGCCTCCTACCAAAATAAATATCTCTAAAGAAGGAGCAAAATTATAACTGCATAAGTAACGTATGTTGGTTTGGTTGGATAAGGGACGATTCTCACTAGGCATCACAGAACGACCCACCCGCACATTGTTATTAACGTTTGGTGACGTCTAGTGACAACGACGTTCATTCAATGACTACAGGCAAAACGCAAAGAAATGTAAGCTAATCAATTAAGTATAGCCTAAGGTGAAAGCAAACCAGCTAATGAGTGACAAATTCCTCGTTTCTTTTTCTCCTTCATTGGAATTGATGTTACCTCCCGCTTTCCGGACATATGAAATTTATTAAATATAATTAATAATGAGGAATGAGGAATGGTGAAAATGTGCAATCGCGTTTTATTGCGAGTATTAAAACAACGGTTTGATGCATCTTTGGACTTTCATGTTATTAGTATATTAAGAATGAAATGTGAACTAATATAGCTTTCTATCGATGTGACTAGAGTCACTTTCGCCACAAATTAGAAAAGTTGTTACTTACATACGATTTTCGATCAATCTGTTTGGTTTGTCTAAATCATTTTCTTATTTTGTTGTTAATTGGAGAAATGTGAGACCTGATCTACCTACAATAAATCAATTGAACTGCTATTAAAGTATGAACTTCAGTCTATAACAGCACCATTTCTGATTAAATTAAGTAGGTATCAAGCAGAAAATGTTTAAAAATACCAACCCGACGAATATAGCAATATAATAGGAAGAACAGATTGCGCAAATGTAGATATAATTCAATGTGGAGGCAAAATGAACCGTCTCAGTTTTCTTAAGTCTCTTTAGTTATTATACCCTCAACAAAAAAGTATTTAAAACACAAAAATGAAAAATAAACGCAAAAAATAGTCTAGAATTTCTTTACCTGTATTCAATGATATACTATCGAATATAAAATAAGTAAATAGGAAATAAAATACAGCCAAAACGAAGACATATTGAAAATAAGTATAAAATATACTAATTAATCCCGATATATTTAACTGTAAAATGAAATAAAAAGTGTACCAAAAATTATTTGCTATTAATCGTTCGATGGTTCATTCCAATCGAACGAACTATTATTTCTTGTTCCGATTTTCAAGTTTCTTTCAGTTTAAGAATTTCACCTTATACTAAAAAGCGAAATATATAGATACGGTGTTTTCTCTGTCATGGGATCATCGCACAATTATAGCTTTATTTGCTTGGAAAAGTTTTGTTAAAAAGTGCACTTAGATAACAACAATTCATAATGGATGTTGGGCTAATTGAACAATATTTGACAAATCCGAAAGACGTACAAGAAATATTAATTTATTTCGTGACCAGATATTTAATATTTAAATTGCCTACCTCCTTATTCATCTAAGAAGTTGCACTTAATATATTTAATTAATTTTGAACAATAAATAACGTCTTTACTTGAAAACGCGTTTAGAACTGGGTCTTAAAATCATATCTATCTTTTTTTGTAAACAATAATAGTTTTATTTAAAATGCAAGCAGTTAGTCTACTTGCATAATAAACGCCCAATTTGCCAAAATGCCATTAATGTGAAAAATTTAAAATTTGGCTCGATCAATTTCTTATGCTGCGACTACTATTCTTGAAAATTTGTACAGGAATGTAAACATTTTGAGCAAATTTAAGATACAAGAGCAAGTTATTATCTAATATAGTTTAAATGTAGTTAATTATTGTAGTCAATACGCACACTTTGTTGACACCTTTTACTTTTTAAACCGATAATTTTGGGTTTCCTCTTGTAAGCCAAATTTTTAAAAGTTGATCGATTTTCGCGGTAAAAGATATTGTCAAGTCAAGTATATTTTAGGAGTTTCTTACTGACTGGATTTGGTAACTTTTGGCATCCCAGGCGCTATGATACGGCAATGTTCGCTTCTTTTCATGAATACCGGTATTCCAAATTTAATCCCGCAATCCCGGAATCAGTATATTGTCCGGGATTGGAAGCCTAGTACTGAGACATCAACGTTAAAACATCGACGAGGAAAATTAATCGATGATGGTGCCAAAACATCGTCAATAAGAGCCAACCGAAAATATAAGCAGCGCTGGCGGGAGGCGTGTGCGAAGTGTGCAAGGCCTTTGACTGTGAGTTTTTTTTTATTACATTTTAATGTGTTTTTTATGTATGTAATTTGTAGATTTCTACTCGCTGATGGGCTCATAACCCGAAATGCGTCAGGAGTAAATTAAATTATATTTTTTCAAGACAGAGGTTTTTTATTCTATCTAGAATAGTTAGGGCAATTATTTAAGTTGAGAAGGCGATTGCACAGACAAATCAACATTAAAAATGACAAACTACCAGAGGAATTTTAAAAATTAAAGTTGATGTGTTCTTTAGAAATAAATATACAGGATATCTCCACGGATTGAGGTACACAGAGATAACAAATTTTTATTGTGATTTTTCAAAAATGCCAAACTCCTATTTGTGGGTTATTCCGCAGAATACCCATCACGCCCGTTTGACGACTATACATAAGCAATAGGGACTTTTATTATTATTTTAATGCAACATTATAACAAAAAGTCGACGTCTTTTAGAAATTGTTGTCGGTAGATGTTTAAACTGATAAGGTTTATGAAAAACCCTTTTAAATAGCCGTGACGGTCGTTACCAGCACAGCGATCTCTTGGTTTTGGTAAATTAAAATTAAAAATTTGCAGAATGACCCTAGTGTAAAGTTTCTATTCTAATAAAGTTAATAAATAATTCTAGCTTTTATGATAAATTTAAGCTAGCTACTATCATATTGATTACATCGACAATGGCACACAAACATTTTCCTAATTATATGTAGATATTGTGACATTACAAGACGCCAAATTGATATTTTTAATTTTAGAAAATTATGAAAATCTATGAATAAGAAGTTCTAAATAACTTTTATGCCAAAATTTTGATGGTAGTTTTTCTAGCACAGCCTTGCCTTTTCAAACAACAAAACTCCGAAGTTAAAAGTTAAAAGTACGCCATGGAATAAAAACTCTTACAAATTTACTGAAGTTTTTAATGGAGTTTTGCGTTATCTTGTGACATCTCATGGTGATGAAAAAACTATTTTTATGATAATGCCTTGCAGTATTTCAATTCTACATGCACATTATAAAACTTTAGGTTATATTGTAGAACCGATTGATACCAAGATAAGTATTTTAATCGTGCCACAAAACCGCTGGATTGACAACTGAAATTTTTCCTAAAGGCGCCAGAATTTTTTTCGCATACATGAAAAATATCATGCGCCTGTATATAAGTATGCAAAAAATTACCCAAATAAAATCACTGTTACTGGTCACAGCTATCACTCAGTATATTTATTAATCGTTCCGAATATAATTTCAGTTCAATAAATTAAAGGTTAATTTAGAGAACACTTAAAAATAAATTTCATCAAGTTCATTAAATATTTTTAGATTCCGCACAGAGACCGCATAAACAGCAATCGAAGGCAATTTAAATATTTACCGATTTTATCTGTAAATACCTGACTAACGCTACTAGAAGTAATTCCCAGCAATTTGTTCGAGAAGACACACCGAATGTTTCTTCAGATATTTAGTCCCACAGGTGTATATCCTCCATTGAAATGTTTACATGCTTCTAAATTTGCAGTACTGATAAAATAACAACAAATCCAAACAGTTCGATATTTCAAAGTCAAGTACCTACGCGTAACTTCAACAAACCCCAACGAAGTCAGTAATAATTTATGACCATATAAGCGAATATCAAGTTACCGCATCATATCAAGTTCAAAACTGGTTCCCCCACTTTCATTAATATGTCAATATCCTTCGGGCCTTAAGGATATCGAACGTTATTAATTCTAACAGCCCAATCAAAGTCGCGTACGGCAGCAGGTATCCGATGGGAGAAGAAGTAGAGAAAAAATGAAGACAACTGTAAACTGCGAGAAACACTTGCCGGCGATGAAAGCAATTCCTCGACCGACGGAGCGCCTATTAGATTACCGGTAAAAAGTGAATTCTTTCCGCTTTTACGGCAGAAGGCGCGCATAGCTCTCATTGACGACGCGCTTCAAGCGCCGTCGTTCAATTGTTAGCTGTAGAGGCGCGCGTTGTACCGTTAAAAGACGTAGAATCCGGATCTAAGTTTCCCTTTTACGCAAGTTATACACCATCGCAATTATGGTATGATTTTTATCGAATAAACAATTAAGAAAAGCTGTATTTTGAATAGCGTACATCAAGACATACATTACCGCTCATAAGTATATGCCCACCCAGTAAATATGGGAAAATTTACGTAAGTCTGTTTGTTACTATAAATAGATGCATAATAAAGGAACTCGAGAAGAAGTACACATAATCTAAGATTCTTATAACTAAAATACTACTTTGCCTGTTTTTTTACAGCAGTTTAACGATAGTTGGCCATTTTCCTGTTTATGTTGGATGTTGCAATAAGACTAAGGTGTCGTCCTTAGTATTTGGTTGGCTAAAAAATCCTGCGTTGGTGATTATTATTGGCAATCAGGTTATAAAGTGTATGCTACAAGCGTGTGTCAGTTAACGCATCACATTTGAACGTTTCAGTACATAACCTTCAAAACAAAAACAATTTCTGACATTTTTTGCAAAAAGATGCCGAAAACTAAGGAGTTATCGACTGAAACGCGGACTTTAGTGGTTAGCCATCATACAATTGGAAAAAGTAATAGGCCGATTGCCAGAGACTTGAAAATTAGTAGAAGAACAGTCGATTACAACAGCCGAAAATTTGACAGTTCCTGGTACTTTTTCTAACAAAAAAAAAGTAGTTGTCGACCGAAAACGACTACAAAACCGGAAGATCGCCATAGCAGTGCTTAGCAAAAGAAATAGACGCAAGCCAGCACCAGAAATTGCAGAATAAATGAACGTCGACCGTGCAAACCCTTTGAGTGTTTCGCAAGTTAAACGAAGACTGACGGCTTGTGGACTGCATGGATGAATTGCGGTCAGAAAGCCGTTGATACGGAACAAAACATAAGGAAACGTCGGCTATGGGCGGTACAACATATAGATTGGACTTTAGAACAGTGGAATAGTGTGTTATGGACCGATGAGTCAAAATTTGAATTTGTGGATCAAGAAGGCGCGTGTTTGGGTGCAGGTCGGTTGGAGAGCGAGTGTCGAAACAGTCTATTGTATCCACCGTTAAATACGGGGGAGGTTCTGTGATGATTTGGGGATGTTTTGTGACACTACAGTGGGTGACATAGTAAAAATAGAAGGGATATTGAGAAAAGAGGGCTCCAACGTTATGGTTATATTGATGACTCAAAAATTTAATTTAGACTTATTTTTATTTAATTGTTTTACGATATTTTTTGTTTGTTTTTTTTGTTATTATTTTTCTTTTATTTTTTGGAGTCAGTTTTCTTTTTAAATATATTCTTTGATTTTATTGAGTTTAAAAAAAAATTAATTTGTATGGTTGATTATATCGGTTTATTTATAAATTTCTGAGTTCGTATTATATCATACATTGTGTAAATTCACAATAAAATTAATATTTCCTGCCGAAAATGCGTTTTCTTTCTTACTAATGTGAAAAAAATAGGTGGGAAAATAGTTATGCGCGGTAGTGTACATAAAGGTAAATTAAAAGAAACATACATTTGACATTCGAGAATGTTGGTTAAGCAAATTGAAAATTGTAAAATCGTACATTGGTTTTCCTAAACCTGCTGAACAGGACTATAATGTGTCTATCTATACTACAATATCAAGTGAGAAAAATGTTGCAAAATTATTGAATGTTGACAGGTCCCTGCAAACGTGCGGTTAGAATTTAGTAAATTGAAAGTTGCAAACTCGTACTTTTGATCTGTTTTTCTTTTATCTCACCAATCTTGGAAAACTAAAAGTTACTAAAAGTTAGTGATCTAGTCTACGACACCGAAAGCGGTTTCATTACGAGTTTATAACGAACGCAAAGTAGAGAAAGATAGTAGTAAGCTATGAGAGTTCTGGATCATTTTAGGGATTAATTTAAAGGGGGTATACATACATTTTTGATCGATCAAATATGCTATAATTTAAAAGGGAATCCGGGACACCCGGACAGTGCCTTATTTGGTTTGGTAAGAAAGGATCAATTTAACATTAATAATGACTGAATTTAAAAAACGATATCGGATGACAAAACATACAGCCCGATAAGTAATTGATTTAATTCGACATAGACTCACTCCCATAAATGTTCAATAAATCCAGACGTAAAAATGTTAGCCACTATTTGGCAAAGGAAGCTTATGAACAAGAATATGTATTTTATTTAGCTTCCAAAGTCGTATACCTGTGTATATTTTAAATTACCTATGTGTTTAACTGAAAATATTTCTACACATTGATAATCACAAGAGTAATAATCAAACCTATAATTAGGGCATTCTAACATGACAGCTAATATTTAGTAAGCAACTTACAGTAAAACCCCACTAAATATTTCTATGGGTGTGGGTTTTTCTTAGTATTATGTAAAAATGAGGACACTAACACATCCGTGCATAAGGCTGCAGATATTTATTGATGAGATTATTACCAACTATACTTTTTTCCTGTACAGTAATAAGCATTCCAACTGTTTGACAATTACCCGTAGAATACAAACCGACTCGTATTTATTAATAACGCCCCATCAGCGTCACTGTCTGGATCGCGCCGACCGAAATTCCGAACGCTAACTTATTATAAAACATAAATTTATCATTCATTAGCCGGTCAACGACATTGACCGAGCGTTAGCTAGCTCCCACTATGTTGATACAATTTCATAATTTCGTCGGGCATATCAAAGAGTAGCGAGAGAGCGAGGATAGAAACAAAACGCGCGCGACCAGAGCCTGGGGCGTCATTTCTAATTGATTTCCTTCCCTGGCGACGACGCGCACCCACGCGGGTGCCGGCCCCAGAACGAATGAACTTGTACATGTTTAACGACGTTGGAACGCGGCCCAAAATTTGTAAGAGCCAAGTCGTGAAACCAGACGAAATATCGGAGAGATGACGACCATTTTGCTCTTTGTTATTGAAATTGATCTATATGTTGGTGTGCAATAGGGTGGTTCAAAATTGCACTGCAAAAAATTTCATCTAAAAATGCATCCAAAAGAAGTGGATACGTATTTTTTTTTTCGAAATTTTGATTTTTATTACTGCATGTCAAGGCCTTAAATTTACATGGGAAAAAGAAATTTTGGGTATTTTTCGAATAATTGTTCGGGGTTTTGGAAAACTTAAGATTAAGTTACAGAAATTGTAGAGGACTTTACAAAGAAGTCTACCATCCTATGATACATGGCACTATTTTCACTATGCTGTCTGTATAATTGGTTCCATCTTCCGACTCTCTCCATTTCCGGGCATGAGTTCATTCAAAACTTTGTCTGTATGGTCTATATACTGATTTCCTATACAGCTTATACATATACAAAACAATTATTATTAATTAGTTGACTATTATTGTCGCATTTCAAGTGTTTACGTATAATACATTACGTATAAATAAAGTAATAATAACTATTTTGTATTACGTTGTCAATGATCGTTATCACAGAATTTTCAAATTTGTCAACTTTTTGTCTATATTTAGTCATTGTTTCTCGTTTGTGCGGCTAAATTTAATAATAATATTGTCGCTTTTTATTGTTTACCAATTTGATATTAAGACTTTTTATCGGATGCTCGATTGACACGATTATACAGAGTCCTGCAACTCAGCTCCCGTCTTCGGTAGCTCAGTTACTACTTAAGCTAAGAGTTTGACATTTTGCAGGCCTGTACTTCAAGGTACATTTCAAGAAATTATTTTTCATGATACAGGTGTCCCAAAAATGTGCAACGCCATGGTAATTTTTTTTTATTGCGTGCTATATATTTTTTTACACATTTGGAAGCTTTTTATGGTTGCTAACATACAACCAAAATTTATTGAAATCGGTTGAGTGACTGCAGCGCAAAAAAAAAATAAAATAAAAAATAAAAAAAACGAGAAAAATGATTTTGCATCGTTGGCTTTAAAAATCAATAAAAAACCACAAATTGCACCTCGTTAATAAAATTTTGCGACGTGCTTATTAGGAATTAAAAACTAAACATTGTTTCTAAATACAACCCCACCACAATTTCCAATATGTTAAAAGTTATGCGCCAAAAACTCATTTTTCAACGTTTTCAACGGTAATTTTAGGTAATAAATATCGTACGTGGCGTAGAAAAAAACAATTTATTTCATAAAATATAACGCAGAGAAGTATTTTAGATTTGAGTGAACTTAATTAAGTAGTTGTTCAATTGCCAAATTTACTGCAAAATTTACCTATAGCGGTAAGAGCGGAAATGTGGCTGCAACATACTCGTTACATGTTCGGGACCAGCTCAACGAAATCTTCCCAAATCGGTGGATTGGAAGAGGAGGCCCAGTCGCTTGGCCTCCTCGATTACCGGACTTGACGAAACTGGATTTCGTCCTGTGGGGCTACGTTAAGGACATCGTTTATGATGAACCACCAACAACACCAGAAAACATGCAAGAAAGAATCCGGACGCATTTCAAACTATTAAGCCCGACCTATTAAGAGCAGTGGCGAGGTCATTTTATCCTCGTCTTGGCTTGTGCCTCAAAAAGCACAGAAGATATTTCGAACAACTACTTAATTAAGTACACGCAAATCTAAAATATTTCTCTGCGTTATATTTTATGAAATGAATTGTCTTTTATACCTAAAGAAATTTTTATTATCTAAAATTGCAGTTGGAAACGTTGAAAAATGAGTATGAAAAACGAAATGTAGTAACGTTACTAAATAACTCATTGCATATGCTTCCCGTGACGCCATTAGAAGTAAATCTCATTCAAATTTCAAACGGCGTTTTCACTTAAAGTAAACTTTGACATTTTATTTGTAAAACTAGTATCAGTGACGCATATTCTTTCTAAATATATGTTATTTGAAAAACCCCGTACTTTAATAAGTTTTGTACAGATGAACTTGACGTTGTGTGACGGTATATACATAGATCTCACAAATAAAATATCGCCTTAAAATACCAAGATTCAATAATCGGTCGATCCGTCCTTGCGGAATGCCGCATCTTCTCGTTTTGGCATCAAGAGGGTCACGGTCACCTCTAGCAAGCAACAAATATTTCGACAGACCGGCGTCCACTCGTACCTTACCCGATGGTCAGGTGAGAGATCTGCAAACACGGAACACAGCTAATCGCCGCTAATGAGCTTCAACGTTAGCGATTTGCTCAAATGAGCAGCGATAAATCACATACTTCACGTCCTTCCCCGCCCTGAACTCCCTGCGCGCATGCACTGTCTTCGGCCGATAGACGAATTTCAAACCGACAAAAGTCTCGCGTTTGGTTCAGCTGGTTGAGAAGAATCAAAAATGACGAGAAAAGACGGAGAAAGAACTATTGCAAAATTTACTTAACATTTATGGCCAATTAAGTTGGAAACGATTGTAAAACGGCTTTGATCGACTGCCAAACCGATAAAAGCTCGATCAAGAAACGACTGAGAGTGACTGTTCAGTATGGAAATAATCGAAAATGCCTTCAGGAGAAAATTGTATTGTTTGTTTACTTGGATATTTGGTTCACTTTGAATTGCATATGGCGCAAGTTGGCTTAAGATATTGATGATTGGGTCCCCTTGCATGGGGACGAAGAGTTTTTATTCTGCTTTCAGTTTTGAGTATATACAGAATGATATTGTTTCTTTTCCTGAACTTTGAAGCACTATATGGAGGTCTAAAACTATAGCAGTAACTAGAATGAAATAGTAATCTCATATTTTCATTTTGCTTTTTGATTTATTTAATTAGCGCTGCTTTTAAAGAAGATACAACAAGAACAGTACCAACGAAAGGGCATGATTTGAACGTTGATTTTGTCTGAATGATCCTTTTATTCACATGAGTGTTGATTCCACACATGTGTAATTTTGTAGAAAATTTTGCCTAAAATATCTTTGTAAATATCATATGACGGTGAGTGTGACATTAAAAGGTTACTGTACGAATGTTTTTATTTTAAAATAAAGTTGTAATCAAGCATATAAGCTATTTCCTTTCGTTTCGAAAAAAAAATAAAAATTAATATTATTTTTCACTCAAACTTACTTATGAAAGACCATACAATTTTAACAGCGAAAAAATATTACAATTATGTATGTACCTAAAACTAAAAACAACAATTTTAAATTCTTGTTGTTCCTAACTTTATTAAACCCTGTATAGGTACCTCATTGACTAAGGACTATACCACCAGAATGAGCTTTTCAATTTCAGGAGCAATCGTTAGCTGCAAAAACAAAAACTGTGTAGAAATTTATAAATTAAACACTTATTTTGAATTACTTAAACAAACGAATTTATTTTTGTTTTCTTCAAAAAATGTTTGTTTTTGAATATTTTATTTTTGTTTACTACCTAAGTATCATATTTTTGTGTTTTTAGTTCAACAAATTTAATTAAAATGAGTTCCATATCTCGATGTCATTTAAATTAGACAAATGTAAATGGAATGGTATATGGTACCTACTTTACACCATTTTATTTTTGTGAGGGTAATCAGTTAAACAATCTCTGTTCCTTAGCGTTGATTAATTGAATACCTTCACAATAATATCCAACTTTGCAATATTAAAACAACTCATCATTTTATTTGGTGCTCCAGTTTGATAATTTGCTATACATAATTATACCTATGGCAAATTATTTTTTTACGGTATATATCCGATATCCATGTTATGCTTATACAACTTTTTTGTTGAAAAGAAATTTAGCATGTTTACTTTTATTATTGTATGTTTATTTGTTTTTCTTAAAAAAAGTTATTTTAATCATTTCCTATATCGTATACCAAATGATTTTTTGTAATAATTATTACATTATTGCCTATCCAGTAACATTAACTCCACGTAAACGTGAACATGACTCACCGTTATCGTCTACACTGTCTGCAGGTTACCGAGGCAATGCAGGCATTTTACCATTTCTCGGAAAAATTTTAGCTTTGCCATAATTTAATGCAATAAATAAATTAAACAAACTTTTTACAAGACTAACGATGTTGATATGATTACTTCTGGTGATTACTAATAGTTATTCGGATCTGCCGCAAAATTGTTTCATTTTTGTGATGCAATGTAGACATTTTTGAATTAGTTACGTTTTACTCATTTACTAAATAGCTGATTATGAATAGGTACGCTAATAATACTAATATGTTTAGGACGAGAAGAACAATAGCCCCAAGAAACCCCCCATCGATCAACACAAATATACTGTGCGGTATTTTAAATAATCCAAAATGATGTGCTCATAGTTTTGTAGACATTGCTTTTCTTCTTCATGCATTCCATAAAAAAAAATTAAATTTAAAAGTTGATATATGTTGGGTGGTCAAATTATTTCTTTCAAACGTTTTACTTGTGTAACAGTATCATGAACGATTTAACTCCACTACAGAAAATATAAATAAACGAATAACGAAATCCTCGCAGGAATAATTTCTTCTTAAAAACACACGAAAGGTTTCGGCGTGGTGTGAAGCAACTATAAGTACATGGATGGCTTCGATAATTCGACGCCAACCGAACCGACTGGATAGCATCAGCAGAAGAAGTATTCCGGAACAGGGATACCTTACAAGTTAGGCTGTACGCACGGAATTAGGTTAATATGCGGGTATTATTGGCACTCGACTTGGAGTATAAATACTTCTTTTATCTAGTATCCACGGTAATACTTACAATAACATCCTCACGAGTTGCAATTATGCCATATAGATAACTCAAAATATTTTTTAAATGTGTTGCTGTATAACAACAAACCTCGCGCTTACAAAAATAATTGTTTTTTTACGGTGTCGATGTCGAATTTTACGACAATCGTAAACATAACGAAATAAAAAGCAATTCCGATTAAATTTAGTTTGATTAATGGTACCTAATCTTAGTATAGGTTTTGATAACCTTACTTCATTTCCATCCAAAACTTATTAGTTATAGGTAGGTACCTATCTACATCTAATGCAACATCAGCTAGCCCGAATTCGATTATAAACTGTTGTTATCATGGGTTTTAAAATATCTGAGAAGTTGTCATCAATCAAGCAAGAAGACGACAATAATAATCTACATTCAAACCAGTGTGATTCGGAAATCCGAGATAAAAATAATTTATTTGGTCTTTAACTGACATCATTTTCCAAAGATATTGTGGAATTTGTGCATGAAAGTAGCAATTTATTATTTTTGATCAAAGCGTTAAGCTTAAACAGAAAGTACCAATTTAGTAAGAATTTTATTACTCCCTACCAACAGGCATGGACTTATTTTTTTGTGAAATTGGCAGTTAGTAATGTTGACTGTATAAACATCAATATACAATACTCTTTATTCTTTAACAAGAAGATCGCTTTTGGAAAACTGAGAACCAAAACATGATATACGAGACCCCTCCTCATCCCAAATAAAGACAACTAGGTGCGAAATTAGCGCAGACACAAACCAAGAAATCGCTAAAATAATTGTGTCGAAAAACGCAGTATATCATAGAAAAGGTCACAGAAAAATACAAAAATACTTGTCAAGCAAAACAAACGATTTTTCAATTATTTAGTTTTTAATAGTGTGTAGTATGTATAAGAATTTGTGGTAAAATGCAAATATCGCAAGCGTACACACTACACACACGTTAGGTGGTGATAAAAATTGCGGACGCCGTAGAATATTGAAACCCAACAGTTTCCGCGTCGGATCCCAAAATGGCAACTGTCTTGGATTTAAATTTCCCGTCATAGATCATTTCTCGTCTAATACTTGCAAAATTGTACTTTTGATAAGAGAAATTAATGTGTATGTGGAGATAATTTCATCACCTTTCGGGGTTTTGTTTTGTTTAATTAATATGTAACGGCTGTCCATAGCTTTTTTTGGCCGCGACTGCATAGTTGTAGTAGTGCGTTGGGTGGGAACCTCCAGTTGTCAACTCTTTCCATTAAGTTAAGAGGGAGAGAAAAATGATCAAATGATGCGGTCCGCAAAAACTTTCTTTAATGTCTCTATTATTTATGTTTTCTATATTCTATTGCGGTAGTATGCATGAATATTGTATATATTTCAGCCGGCAGTTCAGAGGATATACAGTATACACTATAACTGCTTTACCTGTATCTCGACGTACTAGATGTGAACGTCCATAAAAGTCATATGGGATACGTTAAGACGTGTATTGGCTGATTCGCTAATAATATCAATATTTACAACTCCTATAAAGCAGCTGTGCTCGCTGATTATACAATTATTATTAATTTAACAGAATCATTTAAGTACCATTAAAAATAGAGAAAGACATTAAGAAAACGTATTAACCTCCATCATGTCGTGCATGTGCTGAAGATAGACCTCGTACTTCATCGATCTGCTCATGCATATCATCTTGAGATCGGGGTCGCGCAAGAACAGTGAATTACAACACCCAAACACCACTAAAGGCTCACCCACACTAATTGCGATAGCAATTATCTCTATCGTCGCTTTCTACTTTCCAGCGCATAGAGAAGAGATCGATTAGACACAGCGGACCGCGGCGGTCGAATCGAACGCGAACCGCACCGTATTCGCTGATCGTACAGCCGAAACTGACGGCTTGTTACTTATTACGCCTCTGGAATGCACCGCTATCTCGATAGATGTAAGTGAAATAAATACTTGTGAGGGCGATAAAACATCTAGAGTGCGTTGCGGTACAATCTGACACGCGTATGTGGCTGGAATCGCAAAATTGACCAATTTGCGGAATTTGGGTAGGGGGTATTAACGAATTCAGCGCTCTTGACATCCGCGATGGGAATAGTAATGTTTAAACTCTAACGGTTGCAAAACTACTGAGCCCTGTGTTTGGAGTCTCGTAGCACTGCAACGGTTAAACAAAAAAAAATGAATAAAGTGTGTTATACTACTGAATCATTTCTTCATACAGTCTTTCTTCTGCCCCTAGGTTTGGACAGAAGCGCGACAGATTGGCTTTTGCGTTTTTCCAATTTTCCTTGCAATAAAGGCTATAAACAAGGCTTTTATGCGAGCGGATATCTCGGCACGACAACGCGACAGGAACGCAAACAATCGCAAAGTTTTGTTACCCGTACAGAATCAAAACAAACATCGAACATACCTACACATGTGTTGATGTAAGCAGCATTGAAGTTGAAGGTTAGAATAGGTGAAATCTGTTTAATAAATCTGGGCATACGTAAAAAATAAAGTGGCACAAAACAACAATACATTTCAAATTAAAGATAGGTATGTTAAATTTATGCAATGGACACTGTTTCAAAAGATACATGGCAAAATTCTGTGGAAACACACAACTAAGCTAATCAATTATATTTAACTTGCATGAAGATGATGATGATGACAAATTTTTAAACTACAACGATAGCAGTACAGATAATGAATAGTGCGATGGCGACCATCTTACTTATTTCATATTTATTTCTGAGTGATTTTACATAATGATATGCAAATTGCCGGGGGTAGTTCCAGTATTGGTGGTTCAAACATTTTAGATAATACCGGACCATTTGGTTTTGCCCCAGAACCCACAGGAACAACTACGATCATCAACTACTGATTGTGGGCAGAAATAATATTGTTAAATAATAATAAATCACAAAACAAAGAAAAACTACATATACTTTCAAAAATAAAACTGAACGAAAACAAGACAAAAATATTGAATACGGTCCTGAGAGTTGATCGTTGGAAATCATCGCGCGAACATCGGTTTGATTCCCGCGCGTAATCCCCTTTCCGCGAGGGAAAACATCCTGCGCACAGAATCAAGAATCAGAATCATTTCACTCTTAAAAACTCACATATAACTTTTATATTATTATCATCAATGGATGAGTATTACAATAAACAAGGATTTTTACGTGTTTAAGTGCCAACTGCGTTCTTCAGCTATCTTTCGTTTCTGAGATATCCGGGTCCATTAAAAGCTAGCTTAAAGACTTTACTACATACAACATTAAGAAAAGAAAAACGCCAATCTATAGAAGAGATTCTAATCGTAATCTGTATAAAAATTGAATTCTTTGTGGTAAGCCGTTTAGGAGAAAAAAAAATCGGAAAGTCGAGCGTTGTTTTAAAACGGCAAAAATCGGGTACCTTTTTTTACTTCTCTCGCGCTCATGTTTAAATAGATAGACGAAAAAAATTTATAGTCACTCATGTTATGTAGAAACGATTCAGGAATAGAACACACTTTATTTCAATTTTGCTGCTCGCGATTAACTTAGTAATTTGTTCCTATATTTATGGGAACTGGTTTGCTTATTTACTTTTCTTTTTCGTTTAAATTTTCCCATAACGGCACCATTTTGAAATATTATCGATCAGAGACACAACTAAATTATTTTTTATAATTAAACTTTGATTTTTATAATTAAATTACTCTCGGCTGTCAAAGTCAGAGTAAACTAAACAGAAACTTTTTTGCCTGCACTGCATCAACCTATCCATTACTGAATAGACAAAAATATACCAACAGCATAAATCAACATAAAATCACAAACTTCCAAGATTTTACTCAAATTTTCCCACATTTACAACGGTCAATAAAAATTACCTGGTACTTATTAGCATTGACATAGATGGGAAAGCGGACAACAGGAAATAATTACAGCAACCGGTACATGTCAGATTGACTTAGCGACCTCAAGCTCAAAGTCATATCTTATTATGTTGGATAATATTCTAAATCAGAAATGTTAATCTTATTGCATTAACCTCATTACTAGAACACCAAAAATACACTAAAAACAGATTTGCAACTGTTAACTTTCGCATAATAATATTCCGTTTAATACATTTTTCAGATTTATAATAATAAAAATTATAATATTTATTTCACCAATGTAGAGGGAAAAAGTCAAAGCAAGATTAGGGCGAGTTTTTTGTAGAGCAAAAAAGAAAATCTTTTCTACATTAAACATATGCGGTATAATGTGCCAATAATATTATTATATTATAGAAGTGAGATAGGATAACAAGTTAAAGAATGAAACAAAAAGTGCAATTATTATTCAATATGTACGCAATACGTAATGATGAGACGATTCAATTGTTTACTTAATCTCTGCATCTCCTCGATTCAACATTATTATCTACGCAATTATCTAGGATTATCACAATAAATTTATTAAAAAATATCATTTGCCATATTGCAAGTATGTAGTAGGATAATAAATCTTACAGTTTTGACCGCAATAATTTTAAATGTTTACCTTCCAAACTTTTATTACCCAAACCTAAAAAGCATAATAAACACTAAAAATATGAACCGTAACATCAAAACTTAAATATTTACGACAGGCATTTAGTGTAGTACTTTTTAAAGAATATTAACTTCGGAATATTCTAATCACGATGGGTAATAATACATAATGTAGATATTCCTGGAGATTTCGAGTAGAAAGTGTTATCTCTCAACTGCTTCAGAATCCTTTCGATTCTTACTAACAATAATAATAATAAACCTAACTTCCGTTGCCTATCTGCAGTTAATAGTTTAAGAAAACAAATATCAATTTTATCGCATGCGATAAACGGCCGTAGACCAAACAAACATTTCCAAACGTTACCTGCAGTCATTACAAACCAACCAGGACATAAACCGAACAACAGAAAACTTTTAAAAAACTCAAAACATGTACCACAAAAACACAAATATGACACACAGGTGAACGGAGACAATCAACACCGGGGATTCACATTGATTTTACTTGCTGTTCCCTGATGATGTTCCCGTTTGACAGTGTTTACTGTTTAGTTTGTGCTGAAGGTAGACGATATCGCGACAACATTAGTCCGCGCGCAACCGAGTAAAACTGAGAGGAATCGGCGCACGAGGTACCTACCATCGGCATCGGCACGAAGAGCTACTAGCGGAGGCAAATGGATTCACAGCGGACGAACGGAGAAGCGGTACCCCCACGTACGCGACACTCCGGAATCCAGAAGGCCCTGGGCCGCCACAAAAAAAAGTACCCGCCGGACTGGAGGTAGAGCCGGCCTGCCACCGCAACCACGTCAAAGTGCGATTTTTTAGGTTAGGCGAGAGGAATGTGATGCTTGCTACTTCCAATGTAAAAAAAACTCGAGAATGAACGAATTAACAAATGACGCTCAGATACAACAGTCATCGTTCACCCTATAAGAAAACAAAAAGGGCTGTATACAAAACTAAACTAATAGTATATTATAATACAACTTTTATAAGACAAAAATTGGCGCACGAGTTGTTTTGGAACGAGTGCCACAATGCGTCTTATAAAACGAGTGTTATATACTATTTTTTCTACTTTGCGACATTAATTTTACATAGATGTCAAAAATTGCGGTTGTCATCTGACAATCTAGTGTAAATTTTTTCTTCAACAGTTGGTAGTAAAATTCACAAATACGATTGAGGCGAGCCAACAGCGATTCAGATGTCAGCCTTACTTGACACTTGACGTCAATTTCATCAATCTTGGAAAACTAAAAGTTACTGAAAGTTTGTGATCTAGTGTTTTCATAACGACACCGAAAGCGGTTTCGTTATGAGCTTATAACAAACGCAAAGTAGAAAAAAGCTATAACGTTGTTATTAATAATCGGATTTATGTGGACCAATATGTAAACTAGTGATGGGCATAATCGTATTATTTATAGAATCGATTATTAGCATTCGAGTGATTTGCAAAATCGTATGATTTGGTTCTCGAGCTATTCTCGATTAATAATAATCGATTATTCCTAATCGATTTTTCATAATCGATTATTCAAAATCGATTTTTCATAATCGATTTTCCAAAATTGATTTTTCTAAATCGATTATTCGAATCTATTTTTCAAAATCGATTATTCGAATCGACAAAATCGATTATTAAGAATCGATTATTAAAAATCGATTATTAATAACCGTATTTTAATAATGAATTTTTTATAATTCATTTTTAATAAACGATTTTTTGGTCCATTCGAATTATATTACCGATTATTAAAAAATAATTCGAAAATTAATGATAATTGATATAGTATGTTGTAATTGAAATATCAGAATTTAGCATTGAAGCAGGCTTCGCCAAATTCTAACAAATCGAATTAATTGAGCGGTTTTATTAATATATTGTATATTTTCGCCTGTGGTGTTAGCGATACAGCGTGCACACATGGTTAGTGAGTACAACCAGCACAGCAGCAAATAATTTCTCAAATGCAGAATTCATTCGACTCGACTATAAATCGAGAATAATCGATTATGAAAAATCGATTCAAATAATCGATTATTAAAAATCGATTTTTAAAAATCGATTTTTAAAAATCGATTATTAAGAAATCGATTTTTAAAAATATTAATCGAGATATGACGATTATTTCCAAAATCGATTTTAATCGATTATGTAATCCGAATGCGCCCATCACTAATGTAAACGTACCTAATGGTGGCTTATTTTGAAGTATAAACCAGTGAGTGAATAAACCACCATATTTTTTGGGGGGCATATGTAGACTTTTGTTATCAAATGAAACGGTATATTTTCTCTCCATTATTTAGTAGGTACAAAATTTATTTTTAAATTGAATGTGCAAATTGTGCGGCCTTAGATAAGCACAAAATGTGTTTTTGGAAACTTTACTAAATTTATAGCGGCTCAGTGTATGCCATCAACAAATTTTCACGTTGTTCCTTTTTTTCTAAAGTTCGTATAATTTGTACATTTTCGCATAGGTAGGTATTACAATTAACTGATATATATGGAACAGATTGTATAGTGTGCATCATCAAGCTTTGGAGGCAAATAACGGCAGAAAAAACTCTACAATTACCCCGTTTGTCCCTTCATATTTTCTTATGTAGGGTTATTATAAATAACTGTAGTCCAAGAAGGCTATGCCCATGTTACTACATTTGTACCGCTTTAAAGAAGGTTATGCAACCACCTTAACAGTGTATTGAACAGCGGTATATGGAGTGGCAAACACAAATTTTTACATTTGATTTCCGCGCCTGCTTCTACTACAATAATTTATAATGTTCCAGTATAATATATTTTATATATACATACCCAAAGCTGGGCACAAAAGCGTTAATCCGTTAATCGTTAATTAACGAAGTTAAATTTATCATCAACGAATTAACTTTTAAGTTAACTATCAAAACCATTAACGGACGTATTAACTTCCGCTACATTTGTCATCCGTTAATTCAAGTCCGTTAAATCGATCCCAATTAAACATATCAAATTGCTATAGACATCCTGTACATGTTCGGATTTGGTTTTGTTTACATGTGTGATCAACTACTTTGTGCGACGCGGCGTGCGTATATAAAGCATGTGCGGGAAATGTTTTGTTTTTAGTTACTTTTTGTAGTCACGGAAAAAATGTTATATTTTTTTTTTGATTCCATGTAACTCAGAAGCTATCCAACGAATGGACTTTTAGCCACACATTTTTACTTTATCATACGCAGTATGATGAAGTATTGTAATCGTGCCGAAAAAAAAAATTGGGATTTTAGCGGAAATAGGTCGTTTTGGGTCCCCTGAACGTTTTTGACCAAGGTACAAAAAAATGTCTGTGTGTGTGTGTGTGTGTGTGTGTGTGTGTGTGTGTGTGTGTGTGTGTGTGTGTGTGTGTGTGTGTGTGTGTGTGTGTGTGTGTGTGTGTGCGTGTGCGTGTGCGTGTGCGTGTGCGTGTGCGTGTGCGTGTGCGTGTGCGTGTGCGTGTGTGTGTGTGTGTGTGTGTGTGTGTGTGTGTGTGTGTGTGTGTGTGTGTGTGTGTGTGTGTGTGTGTGTGTGTGTGTGTGTGTGTGTGTGTGTGTGTGTGTGTGTGTAAACGATTTTTGTGGCGACGATACCGGAGAAACTACTGAAGGTATCGGGACGAAACTTCATATTTAGAAGTTTCATGACCTAACTTAGAGCTGAAAAGCTTTTGGTTCACAAGAGTTCAAAGGAACTGGTAGTTTATTCTAAGCCTTGTTCAAGGATTTTGCAAATGAGCCGCCATTTCTGTAATTTCGTCAAAATAGTTAAATAATAAATTAAAGTAGAGGAAATTTTGAACAATTTATGCTTATGACATTTTTTGGTAAAATGCATAGTTTAGCTACAAGAGCAAATTCTATTAGATCGAGATCGGTCGCATCTGCATTGATAAGAAACTACATAGTAGCCAGGATTTTGACAAAGATTTTTTTGTGCTGTCACACTCGAAAACAGCTGATTTCATCAGAGGTTGGAGAACCGCTATGGAACGTTGCCGCTCTAGTGCGGCAAATTACAAAATACAAATTTCAAATAAAATAATTGGTGATCTTTGATTGTTTGTTGATAAGAAATATCAACCCGTCTTTATATATAATTCTAGAAACGATAAATTGAGAAAATTGTAAATAAAGTATAGCGATGAGTGTAGTTTTATTTTAGTATGCTGGTACGGATGTGACATCTGTGTCACTGTGTCATGAACAAATATAAATCTGACAGAATTTGAATTAGCTTTTTAAACTTGACGTTTCGTCAAAGGGGTACCAACCTAACATTTCCTATACAGAAATATAACCATTTTTTATTTATTTTTAAATACATATTTCTCAAAAAGCAACAATAACAATAAACGTTGATGTCACTCCTGCCAAAAACTAGATAGCGCGACTCGCTCACATGCGACGGCGACACTCCGCCTTTGGTGACTCTCAAGATTCTCAAGCAGCTAAACTATTAATTTTATATATTGTATGATAAAGTCATGTGCCTGGCCACATCAGATTTTTTTGTATTTTAGGGATTATGCAAGAATACGCAAACCTAAATTTATTGGATAGTTTTTGAGTTTTATCGCAAAAAAATGCTATTAATGTAGGATATATACATACTATCTTCTGCGAGTATTTCTACCTATTTATTATGTAATAGTAAATATTCTACATTTTTTAATATTGCTACTTTTTAATAAATACCCAGTGTTACAAAATATAAATCTAAACTAAAATTGGATCCTTCTGAAAATGCTGAAATTTTAGAAATAGCGATTGTCACCGTGCAGTTAACCTACTGCGAAAACAAAAAATCTGATGTGGCCAGGCAACGTGACTTTATCATACTATGTACAAAATTAATAGTTTAGCTGCATTAGATTCTATTAACCATTAACATTCATCATACTGCGTATGATAAAGTAAAAATTAATAGAGATGATTAGCTTTTCGTTTAAACTTGGCCATTTACTTTACCTCTCATTGATTATAATGATTACAACTTGAGACGTAGCATGTAAGATGGCACCAATTGGCACCAATGTACACCAGTCACGTCTGCCGACAGCGCCAAATTGTTAAGAAACACCACCTACCCTAATATTTTGATGATGAATTTCAGAAACAACCGCACACATATAATAAGCCGAGTTTATTACAGCTTATTTGTAATACACATTTGCTTATCTATTAATATTTTAGGATGTAAACAAACTGTCCTAGAGTGACTAATTTGTACGTATTTAGCCCCAAATGCAAAACATCTTCTACGTCAAAGTATATCCAAAGACACAAATGGAATACAACCCAGTTATTTAGGTCTCTTTAGGAACCATTTAGGTCTCCTGCATAAAATTGAGTCTTTTTAACAAAAATAATGTTTTTACTTTATCATACGCAGTATGTAAAGTATTGTAATCGTGCCGAAAAAAAATTTTGAGATTTTAGCGGAAATAGGTCTTTATGGGTCCCCTGAACATTTTTGACCAAGGTACAAAAAAATGTCTGTGTGTGTGTGTGTGTATGTGTGTGTGTGTGTGTGTGTACCCAATTTTTGTTAATTCATTTCCGGAGAAACTACTAAAGGTATCGGCACGGAACTTCATATTTAGAAGTTTCATGATCAAACTTAGAGTTGAAAAGCTTTTGGTTCAAAAGGGTCCAAAGGAACTGGGTGTTTACTCCAAAACTTTTTCAAGGATTTTAGAAATCAGCCGCCATTTCTGCAATTTCGTCAAAATAGTTAAATAATAAATTAAAGCAGAGGAAATTTTGAATAATTTATGCCTATGACATTTTTTGGTAAAATTAATAGTTTAGCTTTTGAGTTTATTCTAAGCCTTTTTCAAGGATTTTGGAAATGAGCCGCCATTTCTGTAATTTCGACAAAATAGTTAATTAATAAATTAAAGTAGAGGAAATTTTGAATAATTTATGCCTATAACATTTGTTGGTAAAATTAATAGTTTACCTTCAAGAGCAAATTCTATTTGATCGAGATCGGTCGAATCTGCATTGATATGAAATTACATAGTAGCCAGGATTTTGACAAATATTTTTTTGTGTTGTCACATTCGAAAACAGCTGATCTCATCAGAGGTTGGAGAACCACTATGGAACGTGCCGCTGTAGTGCGCAAAATTATAAAATACAAATTTCAAATAAAATAAGATCACCAATTTGATTGTTTGTTGATAAGAAATATCAACCCGTCTTTATATCTAATTCTAAAAATGATACATTGAGAAAATTATAAATAAAGTATAGCGATGAGTGTAGTTTTATTTTAGTATGTTGGTAGGGATGTGTCATGAACAAATATAAATCTGTCAGAATTTGATTTACCTTTTTAAGGTGCGTTTTCATTAGTGATAATGGCAGTGGTAGCAGACGCCGTTATAGTATTTCCAATAGAAAATTGCTAGTGACTCATGTTTATGTACATGCAAACTAATATGTGTCATTATCACGTTATGTAAGAAATACTATAATTTCGTATTCTACCACCGCCATTAGCTACCATTACCTACCAATCGCAACGCACCTTTCGTCAAAGTGGTACCAACCTAGCATTTACTATACAGAAATCATTTTTTTTTAAATACGTATTTCTTAAAAAGCAACACAATAAACGTTGATGTCGCTCCTGCCAAAAACTAGATAGCGCGACTCGCTCATATGCGACGGCTACACTCCGCCTTCGGTGACGCGCAGTATCATCGCTCGTCGCGCTATTCCGTACTTTCGGCATTTGTGAGATAAATAACTATTATTCTAATGACGTAGTGTATGTAGTGTCAAATGCTGATGCTTTGACAATACCTACGATTTATCTCTATAGAATAGATTCTCATGCAGCTAAACTATTAATTTTATATATTGTATGATAAAGTCATGTGCCTGGCCACATCAGATTTTTATATTTTTTTTTTCAAGTGACAAACATCTTTAATATGCTCTCTATATAAACGTAGAGTGTAGTTGCTGGGCCAACAACATGCCGTTATATCAAAAATAACTTAATGTTGAATTTGACAAATATACAATTTACATTATAGAAGTTGATAAAAAGTTATCTCTATGGGCCCATGTATACCACCAACAACTTTGGCCCAATTGAAAGCAATCTAGGAATTTCTTTTATTGAGATCATGTTTGTCACTTAATAAAACAACAAGTTAGATTTGTCGTCATAATTAGCATTGATTATGAAAATAAGCTAAAAAGAAAAAGAAAGATTAAAAAATAAAATTGATTACTACATATAATATTTTTACTTTATCCAACGTATGATCAAATTTTGAGATTTTAGCGGAATTATCTCCTCCTGTGTCCCCTGAACATTTTTGACAAAAAAAAATGTGTGTGAGTGTGTGACTGTGTGTACCGTTTTTTTTGTGACGACGATTCCGGAGAAACTACAAAGTAAAATTGGTAAAATTAATAGTTTAGCTGCATGAGCAAATTGTATTTCATAGAGATCGCTCATACTGCATTAAAACTAGTTAGCCAGTATTTTACAGATATTTTGATTCCATGGACAGTATTGTCAAAACATCAGAGTTTGACACAGTTAGACACGCTGTATAGTATGATAAAGTAATGAGTCTGGCCACATCAGATTTTTTTTTTGTATTTGAGCCATTTTGTTGTATATGAGTCGATAGAAACAATTTTATTTTCAAAGTATTTGCAATTACTTGCAAAAAAAGTCAGCAGTGCATATGCTGTCTATGGAGTCCTGCGATGTGCAGATGCACTGATCTACCAAATAGGCGGTCTACACTACAGGCCCACTAGTCCTCTGCGAATGTAAATAATAAAACTACCTTCTTATCAAAATGGAAGAATAATATCCGTGTTTTGTTACTACGTTCTCGAGAATATCTAGTCTTCCGATTCACAAATAATCCTATCAACAACTGACAAACTTGACAATGAAACTCCACTTTACAGGCGCATGGAAACGTGATAACAGCACTGGTGTCAAGTGCACTTCGTCCAACTCGGTCTGTACACAATGAACTAATTCCGCCGTTGATATCGAGTTACAGGCCCATCTCGACAGCGTTTATTTTTAACAAACATTTATTAAATTCGAATAAATGGAAGATACAAATAATCTTGTTTAATTATTCCAAGCACTTCATGTTACCTTAAATTGCATTTATATAAATAACATTTAGGGATTTATGGTTTCCCAGTTTACTATTAGTGAAAGTTTACTCGTATTGATTAATATATCACGAATATTGCCATTTATGATAAGTAATATAAACCATTATCTACTCGTTATATTTCATTATTCACGCTTTGCAACCAATCACAACCGTGGTTTTCATAACGAACAATTTTAGCGTAGGTTCTGAAATCGTGTGCAGATATTATTAGTAACAGATATTATTATAAATTTTATTGCATTGTCGTAAAAAGCACAACATTTAATTGCAAGCAATAACAAATTTATGTTTTTAACTCGTAGACTAATATACACGATTTAAAAAGTTTCATTTTAAGTATATAGTAGGTATAAGAATTACCCACAAACAAGTTTGGTTCGATTTTTTGCTTCTATTTGACAATGACAAAAGATTTTGGCGGTTTGAAGAGAGACGTAGAAAAGGATGCAACAAATATCCTTAATAGTTCGTTGCACAAATATGATATAAACATATTATTCATATGCACATTTAGAAAAAAAATCTGATGTGGCCAGGCACATGACTTTATCATACAATATATAAAATTAATTGTTTAGCTGCATGAGAATCTATTCTATTGAGATAAATCGTAGGTATTGTCAAAGCATCAGCATTTGACACTACCTACACTACGTCATCAGAATAATAGTTATTTATGTCACAAATGCCGAAAGTACGGAATAGCGCGACGAGCGGTGATGCGGCGCGTCACCGAAGGCGGAGTGTCGCCGTCGCATATGAGCGAGTCGGCTATCTAGTTTTTGGCAGGAGCGACATCAACGTCTATAGTGTTGCTTTTTAAGAAACACGTATTTAAAAAAAAATAAATGATTCCTGTATAGTAAATGCTAGGTTGGTACCACTTAGACGAAACGTCAAGTTTAAAGGTGCGTTCCGATTGGTAGGTAATGGTAGCTAATGGCGGTGGTAGAATACGAAATTATAGTATTTCTTACATATCGTGATAATGACACATATTAGTTTGCATGTACATAAACATGAGTCACTATCAATTTTCTATTGGAAATACTATAACGGCGTCGGCTACCACTGCCATCGTCACTAATGAAAACGCACCTTAAAAAGGTAATTCAAATTGTGACAGATTTATATTTGTTCATGACACATCCCTACCAACATACTAAAATAAAACTACACTCATCGCTATACTTTATTTATAATTTTCTCAATGTATCGTTTTTAGAATTAGATATAAAGACGGGTTGATATTTCTTATCAACAAACAGTCAAATTGGTGATCTTACTTTATTTGAAATTTGTATTTTATAATTTGCCGCACTACAGCGGCAACGTTCCATAGTGGTTTTCCAACCTCTGATGAGATCAGCTGTTTTCGAATGTGACAACACAAAAAAATATTTGTCAAAATCCTGGCTACTATGTAATTTCATATCAATGCAGATGCGACCGATCTCGATCAAATAGAATTTGCTCTTGAAGCTAAGCTATTAATTTTACCAAAAAATTTCATAGGCATAAATTATTCAAAATTTCCTGTGCTTTAATTTATTAATTAACTAATTTGTCGAAATTACAGAAATGGCGGCTCATTTCCAAAATCCTTCAAATAGGCTTAGAATAAACTGAAAAGCTAAACTATTAATTTTACCAAAAAATGTGATAGGCATAAATTATTCAAAATTTACTCTACTTTAATTTAATTATTAACTATTTTGTCGAAATTACAGAAATGGCGGCTCATTTGCAAAATCCTTCAAAAAGGCTTAGAATAAACTACCAGTTCCTTTGGACCCTTTTCAACCAAAAGCTTTTCAGCTCTAAGTTAGGTCATGAAACTTCTAAATATGAACTTTCGTCCCGATACCTTTAGTAGTTTCTCCGGAATCGTCGTCACAAAAATCGTTTACACACGCACACACACACACACACACACACACACACACACACAGACATTTTTTTGTACCTTGGTCAAAAATGTTCAGGGGACCCATAAAGACGTATTTCCACTAAAATCTCAAATTTTTTTTTCGGCATGATTACAATACTTTAGCATACTGCGTATGATAAAGTAAAAATAATAAATAGCTATATTTTCTCTTAGCTTTTTAAATTAAACAGAGCAAATGATACAGGAACTTAATATCATCATAAATAAGTGATAATCACTCGTTGTACCGACATAGAGAGCTCAGCTGGTAGCAAATCACGTTAAACTATGCATCCATAATATTTTCAAAGTATATATTACTTCACCTGTAATATATAATTAATAAAAAAAAGTATATATTGATCCTTGGGTCGCCTAGATGAATACTAGGCGACCGCTATGAATACATTACAAATTGATTGCAGAACAAATTGATTGCAGAATTTTCTTTCAAATTGTAGGTAATTAGTCGGGGAATCCACTGTTTTCCTGGTAGTACAGCTTAAGCCGAGATTGAAAAAACGGGACGCAAACCCACATTTTCTAAATGGTAATAATTATTAAAGTCCGTTATAAATTAGTAAACTACTTAGGTGGGAACAACTCCACTTAATTTATTCGTTTTCATACAAACTGCACGGTTGCACGGTCAGTGTAAAAAAAATCTCCCAGAACCCAGCTGAACATCTGTGAAAGGCCGTATGAATGAAACGCTCCCTACGATATCTTATCAATTGATATATTGGACATGACAGAGAGTATTAATTTTCCTTTTATCTAATCGTACGTAAACACGTTTTCCAATCCGATTAATATTCCAATTATGCATGAAAATAAAAATCGTTTTCTAATTAGATCGATAAATTCCGAGAACACAAAACCTTGACTTCACTTAAAATATGTCTAGCATTGACGGCGGCCTCGTCTCCTCTACATAAGTAACAGATTTCTGTGTCAAAATCATCTTTGTAAGTAAGGTTAAAATCGAGAGCAACAGGCGATTTTGAATGTCAAACAACAACGGACACATAACCTAAAAACGACTCTACTTGACGTTGCAACAAGTTTAAACGGGTGCAGGGCAAAGACGGCGCCCCGTATGGAGCCGAAAACAAAAATAAACATCAAGAAATCCTACAAGCAGGTAAACATACACATAATTGCTCCTCACCTGATAATATGAATCCGCCATCTTGAAGACAGGCCAAGTTTACATCACATAATTAGAATTACCAACTTTTTGCAGACAATCCCACTGTTCCAAAGAACAAAAACTCGCGTTGTCCAAAATTCCGACACGTGAAAATCGCGGAAAAGTTCTCTGACACACCGATATCACCGTTTATCATCAATTGAGTGCGCACAAGTACGGCGATATATCACATCGTGATGTGCACTGTTATGCCGGCGTAGCGCGACTGGCTCCGGCATCGGATTGGTTGCGGTACGGAGCGAGGGAAAAAAGTCGGCGTTGACGGAAAAGGAAAACGACAGGTGGTTCCGTACCTTGGTGCCTTTGCGAGCAAGCGAGATGGCGACGCATGGGTTCTCTGTGCGCTGTTCGGTACCCGCCGCATGACGAGATGTTTTCATCCCGTACCTCGTAATTACAGGATGTTCGAAATTGCCACACCGCTAAAAACGTCCTGACAGATGCCCATAGAGGACGCTTACGTCGCTTTGTTTTGATTGTCACTTGGCAACGAAGGGAAGCGTCATTATTTTGTTTTAATTGTATAAGTAATTTCGTCACTTATTTATTACCATTAAATTGAAAGTGGATGTGTTTATTTAGACTTCCTTGCCCAATTGACCATTGGGACAACGTGCTAAGTCTTGCAAGTCTTGCTTGTGGACGTACCTATAACAACATACACAGCCTGTAACAAAATAGAAAGGTGCGATGGCTATGCATACGTCGCCTATTATACAAAAATTAAACAATATGTACAAAGTGGCCACTTTTTGCCTGCCAAACTTTTTTCGGGTAGTTAAAGTCATACTGGATAAAAGTTTTATATGGACTTCATAACTACTGTAACTACAGCCGTTGGAGAACGTTTAATTTGAATTTTGTTGATTTGTTTATTCATTTGATTTTTATTACTTTTAATATTTTGACTTAAATTTATTTACTTTTTATTATTGGAATAGGTGTGATTATGTTTTTTTTTTTGTTTCGCGCTATTTGAAACATATTTGGTATTTGTATTTTGTGTCCAACTTCCTGCCGGACCCTGAATATACTTTTTCGTTAGAGTATTCTTTTGACTATAAAATACACAGAAATTTATAGGGATGGTACTGTGGATAAAAAATACAATTTTTAAAAGTTAACCCATTCAAAATGCGTAGATTCTGTGCTACAAATGAAATCTTTAAAAAACCTAAAACTAGATTTTCTGTCATAATAATATAATATATCTTGATGCTGACCAATAGGCTGGTTCTTATTTGGCCCGGTAAATTTATTTTCAAGCGACTTCTTTTCAGACTATTCCATAACGTCAAATGTCATTAACATTTACAATTTCTCCATAACTTTAAAATTTATTAATACTGATTATAATTTTATTAATAAAACGTTTTAACCTAAAGGAGATATAATTTATGTTTATATTTCAGGTATTTTAGTTATAAGTTTAATTTAAATTTTTATTTTAACAATTAGGCAAATGCTAACTATGGTCGAATCACTATTAGAACATATGGAAAAATGTCGCCTGGAAAAAATGGACGAATAAAAACCTCCATTGACCAATTATGCGAAAAATAATTTAAATTTGCGATTGTGGCGCCTGCTGGTGATGAGTAGCTATAAGTAGTGTGTAGCCGAACCACTTTAGTTCACAGACTGGACGCGAATTGTGACAGCGGCAGCACTGGAGACAGTTGGAGGTTGGAGATAAACCAACCTAACCTCAAAATAGTAGCATGGTCTGTGAACTTATGTGTTTGGTGTGACGTGAAGTAGCTGATTTCTTTGAAGACTTTTGTTGTAGTTTTTATCAAGGACAAATAATGGATAAAGTAGTACGTATTAGTGAGATTAATGATATTTATCAATGAATAATCATCTGCCTCTGTTTAGGTACGATATTTTCCTCCTGTTGAAGATTCAGAAGAGAAAAAACAGACTGAGGTGGTGTACAAAGTAAAAATTAAAAAGAAACCATGGGGTAGAAAGCAGGAAGATCGAAGAGAAAAGTCTAGGAATATGACAAATAAAAAGAAATCCAAACGGCTGCCTATCCCTAAGCAACATCTCGAGAAGCATAGTCGGGGAGAGGGGATGTCAAAACAGGGTGTTCGAACTAGCATCCACAAGATGAGACTTGACACCCATGAAGGAAATGTTAAATTTGCACATGAACAAGCGGCAAGAAATGAGGTTTTACTAACTGAACAGGCTGGGTAATTATTTATTTATAAGTCTTTAAGTTCATAAACAATACCATTTTAACTGTATCATTACAGTAGAGTACCGATTATCCAAGTCTAGGTTAACTGAGGGTCTGGATTATCCGAGGTGCTAGGGGCCTTAGATATTTATTTTATGTCTAGTATTTGTGCTTTAATTTAGATTCAATCATATTACAAAAGAGTAGATCAGATGCATAAAGTGAAAAAATCTTCATCCTATTTATCGAACTTATTGCAGTCCGAGTTTTCGCTTATCGGATTTGTTTTCTTTGTATTCTGTTCTTATGTTAATATTTTTGTCAAAATGATCTTGGCACGATACCATCAAGTTAAATGATATTTATAATTATTTTCCAAGTTTGCATGCTCATTTTTTTAATGATTAACATTATATATTACAGTTATTTGGAAGCAGATGACGGAGAATCAACATTACAATTCACGCAGAGGCAAATAGCAGCGAGTCTTGACATAACGTCTGCAGCAAAAAATTTTGAACTTAATCTAAGAGATTTTGGGCCATATAGGAACGCATATACGAAAAATGGGAGGCACATGCTTTTAGGCGGGAAGAAGGGACATGTAGCTGCTTTTGATTGGGTTACAAAAAAGCTTCACTGCGAGATAAATGTCATGGAAAGTGTGCATGACGTCTGCTGGCTGCACAATGAGACTATGTTTGCCGTCGCGCAGAAAGAGTGGTTATATATGTACGATAACGAAGGTACAGAATTGCACTGTTTGAAGAAGTTGTACAGGGTTTCGAGAATGGAGTTCTTGCCTTATCATTTCTTGTTAGCGTCTGCGGTGAGTTCTTTTTTCAATCAACTTTTGGTACATTGAATTTTGTTATTTTGATTTGTTTACAACTCATGTAATTTTAATTAGTTTGTTCAATTTTAGTTTTTAGTCTTTTTTCAAGTTTCATCAGATAGACTTATTTATTTGTGACATTTGTGCCAGAAATTAAACTCATTCAATCACAAATTGTATACAGTGTTCACAGGTGGTTTAATATAAAAAGTCAACTTTAACTTTTACAGTATTTTTTCATACGCCAATTTTCAAGATGAAAGCGACTCTGTCTTGAGATAAAGTTCAAGTCTTTCCCACTTTACCACCAATAGTTGCTTTAATCGTAACATACAAATATTATTTCTATTGGATTTGCCTATATATTGATGGAGACAAGTTCCTCAAGTTTTAAGACTATGGAGGTAGGAGGTAAAAACTATGGGACATGGTATTTTGTAAAATACATTACACAAACACAAAAGCATACAGTAAAATGTTTGAAAGGTTTCGATTTACAAAAGCAGCGGTAGTTCCATTATTTGAATTAATTGAACACAACAATTCTATTATAATAGGGTTTTACTATCTTCCTTGAGAGGAGGTTGAAACTGACAATTTAGTTTATCCTGAGATTCTATGCAACAGAGAATATGCTCAGTTCAGCGGCAGATTTTGATGGAGTTCTCAAAGCCCGTGTCATATCGTGACACATAAGTGACGTATTCCATAAAGATTACATTTTGATGTAGGTATATGAATCCATGGAGGAAGGAGGAGTCAGCATAAGCGCTCGGATATGGGACCACTTTCCCCACTCCTGAGGACTTTTAATGTCAAAGCGACATTTGCAACGTTGACGTGTTATTATTTTATTTATTTCGCTTTGTTTAAAGATATTATAGTGAATTTGTATGTAAATATACATAAAAAAATTAAGTCTAATTGCGCTGTTTGCAGCTGCAACATCACACATTTATCATATTATTATTGCCATTCCATTTGATATTACCTTATTTAATTTTTTTTTCTTTTGTAGAGTGAACAAGGATATTTGTCGTGGTTAGATGTCTCAATTGGTGAGATAGTGGCACAATTCAATACAAAACTTGGGCGACTCACAATGCTAACTCAGAACCCTTACAACGCAACCTTATGCGTTGGCCATGCGAAAGGTGTCGTCTCAATATGGGCCCCCAACACCCGTGAGCCCCTCGCAAAGATACTCTGTCACAAGGCATGCATGACCGCAATACATGTTGACCCAAAAGGGACGTACATGGCAACGGCCGCTACCGATCGTACCGTTAAGGTCTGGGATGTGCGGAAACTTGAGGGGCCCCTTCAGACCTACATTGTACGTTCTACTCCGAGCAACGTCGCATTTTCGCAGAAAAACATGCTCGCAGTTAGTATGGAGAATGTCGTAGAAGTTTATAGAGACTGCGTTAGAGAATCTGCAGAGAAAGCTTATTTGAGGCATAGGTTTAATCAGACTGTGGCAAAGTTTGAGTTTTGCCCATATGAGGATGTCCTAGGGGTTGGAACACAGTGGGGATTTAGTAGTTTGATCATTCCAGGGGCTGGGGAGGCTAATTTCGACGCATTTGAAGCAAATCCGTTCCAGACAAAGTCCCAAAGGCGAGAAGCTGAGGTCAAGGCGTTGCTTGAAAAGGTAAGAGTAGACGTATATTGCTAGAGAAGTTTAACGACAACAAATTAAACGATTAATTGTATGAAGATTAAGACATTTTATTTTTCTTTTTTTTTTATCTAGATTCAACCTGATCTAATTACGTTAGACCCGACGAAAATAACAGATGTGGATGTCCCAACTCTTCGTGATAAGATTGAGGCGAAGAAAAAGCTATTGGTAAGTGATTTGATTTATGTTTGTTTAAATTTATTTTGGAAATCCTTTTTAGTATGTAAAACCACCAAAGGTTAATTATGAACCTAGGAAGAAGATGAAAGGCCGTGGTGGTACAGCAAATATTGCTAGAAATAAAAAGATTGTTCAGGACTTGGCTAAGAAGGTATGTTTGGTGTTTGACAATGTTTAGTTGGTCTCTAATTGGTTTTGTTTTTGCAGGAATTTATAAAGAAGAATAAAGCACTGCTAGAAGAAAGTATCGGAAAAATGAGGGTTAAAAAGAAGAAGAGTACCATAAGTTTTTAATGTAAATAATTTGTTATATTAAACTGATTTTTTTTGTACGATTTGCTTTTTGTTTCTCTTTTTGGTAAAATATTAATCTCAAAATATAGTTTTATTATGGAGTTGATAGCTAGCACCTAGCCTAGCTTGCACTAGTTGCTTTTGCGTGTGGACTAGTGGGCTATCTGGTACTGGTCGACACCAAATAACGGCACCTCTCATGAACAAAAATAACTGAGGGCAAACAATGACTTTGATCATGGTTACACGCATGGAGATAATCATTATTGGACACGTTTTGCCAGTTGATAGTTGTTGGTATACTGATATATAATTTAATAAAATTTGAGCGTTCTTTTGTTGATGGAAGTTGTATGACGGTTCTTTTTATAAGGTTCATAAAATGCTCTATGTAGATTAGACGGCTTCAATAAATTATTAGCTGTCAATATTCTACGACATGCCTGATGAGCTTTTTCAATCGTAATTATATTTTTTTATAAACTTTTTAGAATGTCTGTATTTTATTTTTGTATTAAGTAGGACGATAATATTGTGAAGGGGTGTATGTATTTTAAAATGTAATGATATTGCACATCATATGTCAATCAGTTTTTTGTTTTCAGCAAATTTCCAACATTTAAGAAGAATAAAACGTGAATAATGAATGCAATTAATTAATAACTTTAATAATTATTAAGTTTTCTTGATTAAATAAGAAAGCAGAATATAAAATTATTATTTATAAACAAATAGTAAAATTATTATTAAAATTGTACTTCCATACATTTATTCATGTACATTTTTCCTTTGTAAATGATTGCTTTTCTTGAAATTTTATATCTGTTTTGTTGTATATACTGGTGAGTTTATTCAATTATTTAAAAATAAAGGCTGGTTTACATGGTGCGAGTTGCTGGCCAGCCAGTTGACAGCAGCTGTCCCTGCGAACTCGCATTGAAAAGTGGCTAGCAACTCGGCTGTTTACACGAGATCAGTGAGGTGCGAGCAGCTCGCCAGTCTTGCGTTGTATACTCGTGTTTCAATATGGCTGAGCGCCGAGAAATTCCGATCTGCAAACTGACAATCTTTTTCCATGTTGTTATCTGACGAATTTATTACATGCATCCAACGTGTAGTTCCAAGAAAAAGAAGAGTTTGGGTTAGAAATTGGTTGCATCAAGAATCTTCAAGAGCAACAAATACAATCATGAAAGAGCTATACCACAAAGATCGTCGTCACTATCGAGTACCCACACAGTCCGAAACACTTTTAGGGTGATATGAAGTTTAGTCAATGTGCGAATAAGACAAAATTACGTGTACTTACAGTGATGAAGTGATGTATGGATATCATATGAGTAAGAAAAACAGATGGGAAAGAAAATTTGACAATAAATAAGTTTGATAAAGCCTTTGGAAGTTTACGTAAAATAGGTTAGGTTCTATTGGGAGATTTCATTTTCGGGGGTTGGTAGCTCCACGCAGTTGGCAGGTTTGACGTGGTTTGGCGGTCCGTGGTTAGGTCATGGTTAGGTTAGGTTACATCAAGATGTCCGCCATGGCTGCGTCCGAAGTTAACTTTGCGTTTTTAAGCGAACTTGTTAAAGATGAGGATACATTATTAACTACTCTGACAGAGTGGGGCCTCATCCCTAAGCAGGGGGAGTATAAATGCCCGAAGTGTGGTGGAGAGATGCGAGTGGTGAAGCACAAGGATGCGTAAGTTTCAGTGATAACTGTATTTCATTTTAATAATTAGTATTTTTGATTATTTATAGCCCTGACGGACTTCGCTGGCACTGCGGAAATAGCGTTCAGAAAGGACACCGCAAGCGGACCACGTGCCAGCAGAGGGTAGAGTTACGTAAGGGCACCTTGTTCGACCATTCGCATCTTTCACTTTACCAAATTTTGGCATTCGCTTACTGCTGGGTTTCCAACCTTCCTTTAATTTGGGTGAGTGCGGATTTGGGCTTGTCGTTGAAGACCGCGATAGATTGGGCATCCTTCTGTCGTGAGGTCGTTCTTCACAAGTTCATTACGCACCCACAGAAATTAGGGGGGGTTGGGAAAACTGTGGAAATAGATGAATCCAAATTTGGAAAGCGAAAATACCATCGAGGTCATCATGTCGAAGGGCAGTGGGTTTTTGGTGGCTACGAGCGAGGCTCGGGAAAGGTTTTCATGGTACCCGTCAGCAATCGTTCGGCTGATACGTTGTTGCCGATCATCCAGGAATGGATTGAACCGGGAACAACGATCATCAGCGATTTTTGGCGGGCCTATGATTGCCTTTCCTCCGAGGGGTATGTGCACTTGAAGGTCAACCACTCGATTAATTTCAAGGACCCTGACACAGGTGCACATACTAACGCGATTGAGTCGTCGTGGCGGGCTGCCAAAGCGTCGTTTGGTACCGGTCAGCGCAAAAAGAGCCACATTCCGAGATACTTAGCTCGGTATATGTTTGAAAAAAGATGTACCGAGCTAAATGTGAATCAGACTGTGGAGTTTTTGCGTTTAGCGGGCCAAATCTACAACCCGTTATTACCGCCCTCCGACATGCTACCACACCACACCGAGGGCGAGGAGGAAGAGGATGAGGACGGGGATGAGGCCGAGTAGTGTTCAAACGTGTTCAATCAGTTGGACACCACGCGTAAGACCCCCTGCACCATACGCCGATGTCGCGAACTTGCTCTGCACGTGGTGGACGATCAACAAGAGGATCCCGACTTGATCACGGCCATCATAAAAGCCGCCACCAATTCGTAGTCTGCATTATTTATCACATTTTTTCATTTGTTTTTGTTTAATTTGTTTTCTTAATTTCCGACTTGTGTTAACTTTGTTTTCTTCGCATGTAAATACAAGTTTTCTGGTGATTCTCTTCAGAAATAAAGGAATTCTTATATTGTATTGTTTTATGTAATTATTTTCTAATACCCTCTCTCCAGATTTAAAGATTTAGATATAATTTAGAATTTATTCCCATTGGGTGCATTGAACAAATGCCACATGTCTTCTCAATTAATGTAAATGGTATACAGTGATTGGTATGGGCTTGATCCTGTTTTTTTTTTTTCAGAGTGGGTGATCTGTTACGGGGTTAGGGACAATTTCTAAATTTTGGTTTTTATCGATAGGGGTCATTCAATTTTCTACATTTTCAAGGCGGGGTTGGTTGGTATTGGATTCGTAGAAAATGTTTTTTAAGGTTATGATGGTTCGTTTTCAAGGCGGGTTTGGTTAGTAGGTTGAACTATTGTTCTTGTTTGTCTTTCGGAGTCTTGTATCACGATCAATAACACAAAACCTTTCGAAATATGCAAGAAAAGTACCAACAGAAGAAAAAAAAATATGAAAAAGAAATTTTCTTTTCGTTTTCTCAGCCCATTTTCTTTTCAAACTACACGTTTTCGAAGAACTATTGTTCTTGTTTGTCTTGTATCACGATCAATAACACAAAACCTTTCGAAATATGCAAAAAAAGTACCAACAGAAGAAAAAAAAATATGAAAAAAAAGTTGCTTTTCTTTTCGTTTTCCCAGCCGATTTTCTTTTCAAACTACACGTTTTCGAAGGTTTCAAGGTCACTCCAAAAAAAAAAACCGTCAAAAACGCACATTTACTAAACTTCACATATTAAATTAAATTGACTCAAATATTCAATGCAATTATTCATTCATACGTGAAACTCTCCCAGTATATATTATATACGGAAGCAGGGAAAACATAACTAAAAGTGTCTATAAATATAAATAAATGTAGTCGCATCCATCGAGCCAGTCCTCATCAATGACTGCAACTTCCTCAACAATGACTTGCTTGAGTTGAGTATTGACGATATTCCTCTGGAACATACGGTCTTTCAGGAGCCCCAACAGGAAAAAGTGTTGACGGACTTTTTCCTGTGTGGTATCTTCAAGAACCGTTTGCACAATGCACTGATGTAAACGGAGACCATCTGCCCCATATAATTTTCAAAAAATAACCTTGAAACCTGTGACAAATAAATGGCATACTTGGTCGTATTTATAGACATATTTACTTATTTTGTCCGTGCTTTCGTATATAATAGGTATTATTTGAAAAATGTCAATTGGCTCCGGACTATCCTGTACAAAGAAAACAAAATTGCTATACACTGGCAAGTAACTGAGCTTTGCGTTCACACTACGCAAAGAGCGGGCGCACAGCTGACCGATAACCTGGGAAGGGTGGTGGGGGAAAGCAAGTGGCCAGTAAAATCAAAATTGTTTGAAGTAGCTCGCATGGCAGCAGCTGACAATCTCGAATAGGCAGTAACTCGCATATTCCGTTTAAACCATAACAGTAGCTGGTATGCAGTAACTGTCATTCTCAACTCGCACGCCAGCTCGCACCATGTAAACCCCGCATAACTCATAAAACATAAAGTTATAGTTACTCGTATAATGCTCGTATTTATTGAAAACAAAAGCATGGAAAAGCATCATTTGCATGGCAGTTTTTGAGTTTTTATAATATTTGGTCTTAGGGAGAAAATTCTTCAAAATCTGGGGATTTGATTTATTTCTGCCTTTCTATATAATTTGTTACAAATTACAGTCTTATATTAGTCGAAAAATGATATGGAATGACAATTGTTTATTTTATGTATTTATTTGTTTTGCTGTCGCTTTTTTAAAAAATTGTGCTGTTGCTGTTTTCCTTCTATCTGGGGCGTTCTGGGGATTTAATCCCCAGTGGGGAAGAATTGGTGCTATTGGCAATCCTTTTCTTTGACAGTTGACGCAGTTGTGTACCTGCGTCGTTTTCGCAGATTTGCTTTTAGGTTATATTATATATTCGGTTATTTTCATCTCTCATCAGTCATCACCAATTAATAAAAGCATGGACAACAAACCACAAAAAATGCCTAAAGTGGCAAAGGTACGTCTAAAACTAAATTCTTTATAATAGCTAATTTGCTACGACAAACACATTTTTAGGTAAAAAACAAAGCCCCAGCTGAAATCCAGATCACTGCGGAGCAGCTTCTTCGTGAGGCTAAGGAGAGAGACCTCGAGATCCTCCCACCACCACCAAAACAGAAAATTTCTGATCCAGCTGAGCTTGCCGACTATCAACATCGCAGGCGCAAACAATTCGAAGACAACATCCGCAAAAATCGGACTGTTATGTCAAACTGGATAAAATATGCGCAATGGGAGGAATCGCAAAAGGAAATCCAACGAGCACGTTCCATTTACGAGAGAGGCCTAGACGTTGATCATCGTAACATTACGTTATGGTTGAAATATGCTGAAATGGAAATGAGAAGTCGTCAAGTAAATCATGCTAGGAATTTATGGGATCGTGCCATAACAATTCTTCCAAGGGTAAATCAATTTTGGTATAAGTATACTTATATGGAAGAAATGTTAGAAAATGTAGCTGGAACACGTGCTGTATTCGAACGTTGGATGGAATGGCAACCAGACGAACAAGCCTGGCAAACCTACATCAACTTTGAGTTACGGTACCGGGAAATTGATCGAGCACGAGAGATTTACGAACGTTTCGTTATAACCCATCCCGAAGTAAAACATTGGATTAAATATGCGAGATTTGAAGAAAATCATGGGTTTATAAATTCTTCTAGGCAGATTTTCGAACGTGCCGTTCATTTTTACGGGGACGATCACTTGGACGAGAAGTTATATATTGCATTTGCACGTTTTGAGGAAAATCAAAAGGAACACGATAGAGCGAGGGTAATCTACAAGTACGCATTGGATCATATCCCGAAAGAAAATGCAAAAGAGTTGTATAAGGCGTATACGATTCACGAGAAAAAATACGGAGATAGAAGTGGTATCGAAGATGTGATTGTTTCGAAAAGGAAGTTCCAATATGAGCAGGAGATCTTGCAGAATCCGACAAACTACGACGCTTGGTTTGATTATTTGAGACTTGTCGAGACTGAAAACGATTACGATATCATAAGAGAGACATACGAAAGGGCTATAGCAAATGTGCCACCTACAAAAAATAAGCAGTTTTGGAGAAGGTAACGTAAATAAAGTTTTTGAGCAAAAATATATATGCAGTAGTGTTCCAATTACTTGAGTCTCGGTTAACTGAGGGTCCGGATTATCTGATTGTGTCTAGTATTTGTGTTTAAAATTAGATTCAATCATATTGAACATCCTACAATCCGTTTTATTCGCGTTTTTGCTTATCCGAGATGTCGTTGGTCAACATTAACTTGGATAATCGGGACTCTACTGTATTAAATTTGCATGGTTAGTGCCATAACGATAATTTACTAAATAATAAAAACTAAAAAGTAATTACAGCTCATGTCACAGCAGCTACATTCAATAAGATTCAAAACTAAATTTTTAAAGCCAAATATGAAATGTAAATGTAATATAATGATTTTTATATAATTATTCAAGAATTTGTTAAATCTGGGATCAGTAACACTTGTGAAAACTCCACAAAATGACCAGGAATTTGCTGATTGCTATTCCATAACACAACAAATATATAGAAACATGTTTTCTTTACAACTATTGCATGTATCAAATTGATTGCATGCTAAAAGTTATTACAGTTTTCAACTATGTTTTTAACAATGATAATCTAACCATAACAATAATTGTATCTATAAAATTAAACTGCTCCCAGCGGCAGATATTGATCCACAATACACAACCGAACCACCAGCTTGTGTTACTACAGGCTTGTTTAGAGTGCTGGTGATATGGTTGTGATTTGGGTGGTCAATATCTGCCGGCGTGGGCAGTTTAATTTTTATAGATTAATTTATTATGATTATGCTTATTGTTCATTTCAATCTATGTTGCAAAGCAGTATTATTTTTGTTGGTCGAATAAGGTAGATACCTTTTCCTATAACACTTTGCTTTAGTTAGGTTATGTGCCTACTGGCTATGTTCCAGTAGTATTTTAGCCAGAGGTCTTCCTGTCCCTCCAACATACTTTGCATTGCATTGGAGACAGTTGGTTGAGTATACTCCACTTGGTTCTAATATGTTTCGTCTTTGATATTGATACCTTGTAAAAATTGGTTGTCACACGGAAGACTCTCTAAATATTATATCTGTTTAAAAATCTGTTGGGTTGTGTTTCTGCTTTCGTGTAAAGTGGGTCTAATGTTATATTGATTTTATGGAATAAGGAGTCTATGACGTTCTTGGGAAATTTTTGGTTTTGGCAATGTCATAGATTGGCAATGTAATAGTTTAGACTGAAATTCTTGTTCCTTTGAAAATTGATTAAGGGGATATGTTAAAACTCTACGTATAAAATAACGAAATGATGCACATAGGGTGAGCGGAATCATAAGGAACGACAGTGGTTACTTTGGTTACTGACCATTCTAAAGAATTATTTTCGTAACAACATATTTTCTTATCTGTACAAACAATTATGAGAGATTCTTTATAGGAGCTATTTATTACAAATTTGATAATTTTTTGTTGAAATTCGTGGAAAAAAGTAGTTATTACTTTCGTAAGTAGATCTCATATATAAACAGTTGGATAAATTAAATATATGTTACTGTAATTTTATTTTAGTTTCTTGAATTTATCATTTTCGTGAGGTGAACAAAGACTTTTTGGATTGACTGTACTTGTCCCATGTATCTCTTACGATGGCCTATGTCTATGTACTTAGTTGGCTTTTCTTGGTTTGCTTGTAGGTCCCAATGAACAGCTTCTTTTATACGAGACAATACACTTTTCTCAACATTGCCCTATTGCTTTTTCGCTTGTACTCAATTTTCAAGGATCTCTCTCCCCTTTTTGCTCTTCTTCTTAGTTTTTACTTACCATATATTCCTATACCTAAAATTCCAAATGCAAATTTCAATTCTTCTTGTAAGTAGTTTTGCTTTTGCAAGAACAACAGATATTTTACTCCTGAGTTTTTCCATTCCCAATTGTAACCGTTTCCCTGCATTGGTTTTACTGGTATATCAGCTTCTGTATGCTAAGATACGAATTAAACTATAAAATTTCCTTTTCAGATATATCTACTTATGGATAAACTATGCATTATTTGAAGAACTGGAAACTGAAGACTATGAACGCGCCCGTCAGGTATACAAAGCCTGTTTGGAACTTTTACCCCACAAGACGTTCACATTTTCGAAAATCTGGTTGCTATACGCGCAATTCGAGATCCGTCAAAAAAATTTGACAAGTGGTCGGAAAATCCTTGGTATGTCTATCGGCATGTGCCCCCGAGACAAATTATTCCGTGGGTACATCGACCTGGAGATACAACTTCGAGAATTCGACCGCTGCCGCATATTATATCAGAAATTCTTAGAGTTTGGTCCAGAAAATTGCGTTACGTGGATGAAATTTGCAGAATTGGAAACGTTATTGGGCGACTATGAACGTGCCAGAGCAATTTATGAGTTGGCAATTAACCAGCAGCGTTTGGATATGCCAGAATTATTGTGGAAGTCGTATATCGATTTTGAAATTTCGCAGGAAGAGTTTGAAAATGCTCGGAACTTGTATGAACGTTTATTAGAGAGAACGATTCACGTTAAAGTTTGGTTATCCTTTGCAAAATTTGAATTAAACAATAGTACAGCGGAAAATAATATGAATGTTCTCCTAGCTCAACGGGTTTACGAAAGAGCAAATGATAGTTTAAAGAATTCGACTGAGAAAGAAGCACGTGTTTTGTTATTAGAAAGTTGGCGTGATTTTGAGAATTCTCACGGGGATGAGTCATCAAGAGAAAAAGTTGAAAATAAAATGCCAAGGAGAATTAAAAAGAGGCAGAAGATTATCGACGAGGACGGTTTTGAGCAAGGATGGGAAGAGGTGTTTGATTATATATTCCCAGAAGACGAGGCTGGTAAACCTAACCTTAAATTGCTTGCTGCAGCGAAGAACTGGAAGAAGCAGGCGGAAGCTACTGATGGTGAAAGTGTTGCTGCCAGTACAAGTGATAACATTGAAAAGTAATAATTGTTTTTAATAATTATTTTGTAAGATATAATATAGTGTTTTTAAAATGTTGTTGTTTCATTGACTATGAATTAATAGAATGACCTTCATTCTTCAATAAAGTTGACAGCACATCTATGAATGTGACGAGCCTTTATTTTCAATAATAATACTAATAATAATTTTAATCCACGCCTTAACATTCCCCTACAGCTTTTGCTACTACAGGGGCATTGGCAGGCATGAATAAGTTGCTAGGGTTTCAGCATTCGCCAAGGAGTAAGTAAAGGAAAACCACAGAAAAACCTTCACTGAATGAAGCTCACTCTGATAACAGGTCGTGGGACTCGAACTCACGTCCCCCAGACTGATAATCAAACACCGCTGCCACTGTCTGGCTATCAAAGTATGTTATTGGGAAAGATTGTTTAGCAGTAAAAATTATGTTTTTTTGTTAGTGGCTATCTTTTTAATCTATTTTTTTGTAAATTTGAGTGAACTGTGCTTTTGATATGACTTCAAATTCTAATTCAGAATTATCGCAATACGGTTAATTTTTTATTCTAAAATCATGCAATAACTAATGCAAGAGAGTGATTTAGATTTGGTTTGTTGGCTGTAGATGATTAAAAAGATGTCACTAACACTAATTTATAAAGTAATCAAATTGTTAATTTATAATCTATCCACTTGTTTAATTTCTAGTGGTAGTTATTTAACAAATACATTATGCCCACATAAGAGGTATGGCTTTGCCATATGATTGAGCGGAGGTAGAAGAAGAAAGAAATTTCAAAAAAAATAGTACATGCAATAGTAAATACAATAGTACTTACTTCTTAGGTTCGCTGGAAGTGGGTACAAGAAAACCCCAAATTTGCCACTGCATGTCATCTGTGTGGGTGGTTATTAAATTTAATTCTATTTAAACTTTTATGTTTTTATCAAAGTTTAATAATGTATCTTGAATTGGTGATCAGTATCTGTGAAAATTGTATGTTATGATTTGGTAGCCGCGAATAGCGATAGTGTATTGCTTATCCAAAAACAGATAATGTATATAATTGTTTTAACATTTTTTAAATTTTTAGTGTAGGTAGCGTTTACATTCACTGAGGCGTGTTCTATGTTAATACACATTTTACAGCAAAGTTTTAAGGCCGTGAATTTAAACTGTCCCCATGTGACCCATGTCCCAATCTGCCCCGGTCTCCCCAATTTCATTAATTTACAAGTAATTAAAAAGTCCCTACCTCTCATATTCATGCATATATTATCTACTTTCTCATTTATACACTTATTTACAATGTCACACGCAACAATTCACACAAAATAACACTTCACATGGTTCTAACAAACAACAACAATCATTTGGATATTTGTGTAACCAACTCTTCAGGAGTTTTCGATAAAATACTATTTGGATTGTCGTATAAATTTGCAGGGTTATGTACCGCCTCGTACATTTGCTTGTAGATCGCAAGTAATACATCAAAAGACCTCTTTTGTATAGCTTTCTTATGCTGAGATGACAGCAACAAAGTAATCTGCGGCAGCAGCAATACATCTGGAGTTGTTGATAGAGAGTCTAGCCTAAGCTAAAAACAAAAAAAGGGAGTAAGGTAACTCAAATTTCTGGCAAATGATTCCTTTTTATATCCAGGAACATAGCGTTCTTTCAATTTTGCCTCTATTTGACAGTGACGCAAAAATTGTTATTACTAGTGTACTGCTTACCAAAAAATTTCGTAGATTACTCGGCTCCATTCCGGGAATTGTTGATAGCGGTCCATGAGTGGTATCCTGAAGGATTGTATATATCGGGCCAAGGTTCAAATTTGCCACCAAAGAGCTTGCTTGTTCAGAAGTTAAGGTGTCGATTTGAGCTTCGGATTGCGCTTGAATTCGTTCCAGACGATCTTCCATGTACTGGTACAAAGATAAGCAAGTGTACATCGAGTACATGCAATTTAACATGTAGACCGCCATATCTGCAGTTGGTAATCGTGCTGCCTGTTCATTGACGGCACGTAACAGAGGTTCTATTACGCACTGGGCTATCTAACAACAGAAAACAAAATGTGTATCTTTAGAGAAGGAAAATTAAGAAGAGATACAAATTAAATAAATATCAAAATAATTATATTAAAATGCAGTAAAAATACCCAAACGTCAGAAATCCAATTGCACCATTGAAAAGAGGTATAATAAGATAGAAGAATATAATAAGAGGTATATATATATAATTATGTAATAGTTTTTTAATATATGTAAATTTAATAGTTTAAAGTGAATTTTTTAGGCCTAAGTGTCATTTTCTAATTAATTTTTGAAAATCCGAACAATTTGATAATCTGAACCCCCTTTGGTCCCAATTAGTTCGGATTATCGACACTGTATTTATAAATGTACATTTGTATCAATATTTCAATACATATAATATTGAGAATGGTAAGATAATAACTACAAATACATTTACTTACCTTGACCATATCCTGTTCTCGTCCTTCGCTCATGCTGGCTGTGGATAGCATATCCCGTAGCAGGGAGAGTAAGTTATTGATAGATGAGGTAGGGGTTAAGTCCTTTGGAGGCGCTTCCACCCTTACAAGGATATTGGAAACTTGATTTTCCAGCGTTTTTATAAATGCGTATTCCACTTTTTCCTGTAGGTCTTGGAGGGTAGTATTCAGGGGACCTCCCTTTGTAGCCTATATTGAAAAAAAATCTATGTAACATATTGTTTATCTCAAAGAAAAGTGATACAATTCAAAATTGGCAAGCAGATAAAAACTATCTTTTGAAGTACTTTAATACTTTATTTTATTTTTTTATTTACTGTACTCAGGTGAAATAAAACTACGTGACGATATGTGTCTCCAGTAGGGCTTCCAATCCCGGGCCTCGACAAATAATGAACTTTTTCGGGATACCGGGATTATAAATCTCAATACCGGGATCCCGAAAAAGTTTAATCTAATCTATTTTCTTATTGTTTTGTTAATTGGTGAAATGTGGGCACTGATCTACAATAAATCAATTGAGCTGCTATTTTTTTAAGTTGAACTTCGATCTATAACTGCACCCTTTCTGATTAAATTAAGTATCAAGCATTAAATGTTTGTTTACACCAAGAAGTTGCTATAATAAGAGGAACAGATTTTGCAAGACGTTAATATAATTCAATATGGACCGTCAGCTTGTTTTAAGTGCTTTCCGTCGATCGTTTACTTATGAGTTTGTTTACTGAATAGAAAATCACTTGTTAGAAAGCTCTATAAATGCAGGAATTCTATTAATGCATGATTTGTTGTAGCCAATCAACCGACTTCATTATAGCCAATCGAACATATGTAAAATGAAACCATCCAATCAAATCATTCCTTACCGAGACCCCACAGTCCACTGTCAATGCCAAATCACATAAATGGTCATATAACCCCAAATGACATCGACGAATAAAATTTATGTAGACACCGGCAGAAGAATACAATCAACGAAAAAATAGTTTAACCACCCCGAATATTAAACGAGGATTAATGATCTCGACGATAAATAATTTGCTCTTTTTAATACACTTCTTGGTTAAATAACTATTTTAGATACCTCAACAAAAAATACTCACTAATCGCTCTTGTAAAAATGTGTCTTTAAAACAGAAACCAAAAACATATAGGTAAAAAATAAAAAAAATAGTGGCGGATTTCTTTATCTGTAATCATCTATTACAGAATATAAAATTAGGGAATAGGTATAAAATATAGCAAAAAAAAAAATATTGAAAATAAGTATAAAAAAGAAATACAAATTATTCCCGATATATTTAACTATAAAATGAAACTGAAACTGCCAAAAATGATTTGCAATTAATCGTTGTTATTAATGATCGCATTTTCACTTTTTTAGTGGAAAAGTTTTGCTAAAAAGTGCACTTAGATAAAAAAAATATTGTTATAATGTTGGTTGGGCTATTTGAACTAATAATAGTAATATTCATTTTGTTCATGACAAGAAATTGAATATTTGTAAGTTGCACTGAATATTTCATCAATTTTGAACAATAAATAACTGAAAATAAACTGCTTCCGGGTTATGCTGTACGTCAAAATTTGTTAATGCTCACGTTTCGCGAACCATGTTGCTCGCTTCTTCAGAGCTAACTGAATACAGTAAGTATATTTCATATTTTTTTTTATTTGTGATGTCAAAATGCATGCGGTAGTAATTGTGCATAATATTAATTCTTATTCTTTTTTTTACCATTCCTTCGTGGCAAAATTATGATAATAACTTTTGTCTCCTTTGCTAATCTTAAAAAATCACACATAAGCAAATTGATGTTATAACCAACTATATCATTAATGGACTTTCACTGTAATTGTTTGGAATCAAAATTCTGAAAAAAATTGGCTTTGTTAGAGTCAATCCATGTGTGGTCCAGGGAACGATAAAACAGTAGTGTAAGTGAAAAAATCATAAAAATTGAACAATTGTTCAATAGATATTTATGCTATAGATATTTTGTTTAAAGGAATAAGTTTACTCACCAATAACCCTGTATAATACATAGAGTTTACATTTATTTTCTGTTTTAAAAATATTTTAAAGTTTAGTTACAACAGTCTCTTGCTGTTTTAAAGGATTTTTTATGATATGAAACATTCTTATTCATTGCTTTTTTTAGTATAACAGCTCCATAAAAATGAGAGAAAAATCAAATTCTCAGTAAACACAATAAAGATATATGGCCTACTTTATAGACCGAATGCCCAACAACTCCGTACTACTACACGAAGTCCGAACTCGAAACCACAAAAACGGATTTGCATTAGCGAGAGTGTACTCTATCCCCAAACTCAGAAAGGACCGCTTTTTTAGAAATTGATCAAACTATCCCTAGTTTACGGAACAAGTTTATGGTCACCTACCTTTGCTATAGTCTTCTTGTAGTACCTTATCAAGTTAGTGATTGAATAGAGCGCAGCGGCATCGGTCGGAGTTGTAACAATCTTCTCCACTCTAATCCTCAATGGATGACAAACACCCTCGCAAATACTGCATACAGCATATTCAATCTTTTGACTTAAATCTAATAAATCACAAATAAAAAAAACCTTAAATTTTTCCACAAAATAACAGTTGAATAACAGTACCAGCGTGTTGACATTGTGACACCAACAACAACAACTTCTGTCTCTCCATTGGGATGGCCTTATTTAACCAAGCCAACATATCTGTGACGTAAATTTGAGGATCGTGCGCCCGCATTTCTATCGGTGAAGGATTTCCCGACGGGCCCCCTCGCGTTAGTGCGTCAATAAAATCACCCACAAGAACGGCACGTCGTGAAATACAATACTCATCAATGACATATCTGCAAAAAAATTAAAATTATGATGTTACAGTCTTTTTCAGAAAGAATTATCATTTCTTTTTTCATTTTTTACTCCAATCTAGTTTTAGTTTTAGTCTTGCCATCTGCATAAGAGTTTGTGTTATTATTTCAGATTATAAAATAATTACTTGAAAAGTACAGGTCGCTCCTGTAGTCTTGCCATCGCTTTTACTATGATATCTTTTAGGTCAGGGTGGTCAACATTTCTACAGTGGTTTTGAGTCCACCTGTATAATCGTTCCAAAGCACCTTCCTAAAAAAATGAAAATATCATTAAAAAATAATGCTCTCGTTTCCTTGAATTAGTAAAATATTATCCACATATTTTGCTTGTATCTTCAAATACATGCAGTGAATGATCAAGGCTCCCACTTGGGCCCTATATTTTTTAACATATTTGTGAATGATATTGGAAGCAATTCTAATTTTAAATTTTTGCTATTTGCTGGCGATCTAAAACCTTATAGAAAAATAAATTCCATAGAGGATATCCATACCCTGCAAGGGGATATATCTGTGTTATCCGACTGGTGCAATAAGAATGGCATTGCTCTAAATAGGAACAAATGTTGTGTAATCTCCTACTGACTTAAAAACAGTTTAATACCATAGAGTTACACGATGGAGGGTCACATGATCAAAGAGTTTATTAGGTTTAATATGTTTGTTATAAAACGTATAATATAGAACGCAAAACGAGTGCTGTCCACTACCTAGCTCTGTGGAGGTTATACTACTATATCCAACTTCTGGGCATGCGCACATGCACGTAATGCATGACACAAATAGTATGCTTGGTTTATGAATCGGATGGCGCAATCTTCCTTAAACCTAAGCTCATCAACTCTCTTGTTCTCTTCTTTGATTAGATCTTGGTTGGAGTTCTGTCATTTGGAACCCAGATTTTGAATTGCATATTGATAGCAATTTGCTCAATGCAAATTTAAATTATTTCGGATCTAGTTTTGAAGGACATAGAAAAATGTACTTTGATTTGTTATTGATGGATGCTATAGATTATATAAATAATTGAAGTTTTATGTTATATTATTGAATATGTAAACCTTGCATCTGTTGTAACTGCTACAGTGCGTTAAATAAAGATATTATTATAATGTTGAAGAATTATTTAACTTAACAATACCTGGTGCAAGGTCATTTGTTCCATTATATCCAAAGCTAATGTCTGATGACCGGACTGCATCAGGATACGGCAATCACTGTGGATTTTCTGGACTTTATTTAGTGCGTCAAAAATATCCGCCGTTATCGTTAGTTCCTTCCTCTGCTTGTTGCCATGTAGCGCAATAATCTCATCTTGGGTTAGTTGAAAAGTGTCAAGGAAAGCTGTGATTACTTTTGACTGCATCGTATTTTTCTCCCTAAATTAATAGAAAGGTGTTTTTAAAGGTTTTTTTTTTTTTTTAATAAGTGTACGTGTTTTTTAAGTGATAGTTTTATGAGAAATTGTGGAGATTAACATAACACATTTCTGCAGTTACAATTCTGTGTAAATTCAAATTTGGTAAAACTAGTAATACAACAAAACTATCCTGTTTGCTGAAACTCATAACATAAGAAAGTATGCATTCTCCAAAATATATGTTATATTTGATTTCTCTTGATATTTGAAATATAAGTGTTTTATTGGTATTCAAACACATATTTTGAAATATTTAACCCTCCCGTACTCGACTGAATTAAAATTAGAGCAGATACTGGAGCGTTAAAGAATCAAATCACACTTACTTATCGTTCTGCAAAGCAGATGTTTGCTCTAGAAGATGCTTTGTTTGTGACTTTGCATTGTGCAGCCGTGCAGTCATATCCTCCAGAGACTTATTCATATCGGCCACATTATTATAAACTACATCAAACGATTCCTTGACTTCTCGGAAAGCTGCTAGAAAATTCTCGTTGATTTCCAAGCTTTGCTTCTCAATTTGACTCCTAAGGTTCCTTCTTGCTTGCAAAGTATTATCAGTGTAAAATGTTGAAAGTTGTTTGATGGCATCCAACGTATCCTACAATAAACGTGCTGAAATTGATGGATACATCGTAGTAAAAAATTTGTACTTGGTCATTTTCTAATCTGGTCTCTAAAATTTTCTTCAAACGCTTTGAGAGAACGTTCTCAACTTCCGGTGATGGTTCAGGCATTTTTCTTGCTAGTAAACACTAGTAAATATAAACTTGACTTTTAATAAAAGTGGGGTTATGTTGTAGGTGACGTTTATTGTTTAGTAACTAATAGCACTATTAGGTTGTTGGCATTTATATTTACAATTTTTTTAAATTTAAAAAAATGTTGCTGTTCATGTAGGGTCTGTGGAGTTTGTGCAAGGTCAATGTTTGAGTAACTCATACCTAAGATCTGACTTTATCGCGCACAAACGTAGAAAGTATAAGATTGTCATCACGCTGAAACCGTTACAACTTCAAAGAGATGAGTAAAAAAATGCTTTAAACGTAAAGGAAAATACCCTATGATTTTCCCAAGGTCTACAGAAGATGGTGTTAAGGTAAAAACAAACATCGAACACTTGTAAACAAACAAATTTTATTTCATGTTCATTTTATATCAACGACTATCTTCAATTACTCATCATATCACACAGTAACAATAATAATAATAATTTATAGTAGAAGCTGTGTAGCCTAGAAACAAAGCATCTCCATTTTTATTACGCTAATAATATATATTATATTAGGACGATTTTAATGTACTTGGACATTACATTAAATGATATAATAGATAGGTTAAATCATAAAAAAATAATATTGTAGACATCGGTGTGGGGCATCGTATCGCTGGCTGTAGTAGGTTTTTAGTAAACTACGAATGAGAGCAACAGGACTTTTGTGGTGGTGGGGGCACTTCGTCGTCCTCAACAACCAAAACGTTTCGCCTATGTGAGTTCTGCCGTTCCAATGACTGTGTTCGACTCAGCTGCTTTGCGGCGTGCTCAAGCATTTTATTAGTTAAAGCTAAAAATACATCCTCAACTCCTTCGTCCTGCTTGGCAGATGTTTGGAAGTGCATTGCACCGACAGCATTAGCATACCTAAAATAATAATGTGTATGTAGTAAGAGTTTGTAAAAAAAGAACAAATATAGCGCACTAATGAAAATTGATACGAGAGTAAACAAAAAAAATTATTTGCCATGGAAACATACCATGGGTAGTACAAGACGTAAAAAAACTCATGGAATAAACAATAAAGATATTGGTATCTCGGAAAAACATATTTGTTTCTAAATCGTAGATTTCAAACCACGCAAAAACTATAACAAATTCAAACCTTTCTATTTTTCATGTTCAACCATAGAAAATCATTTTGTTTCATGTTCATTAAAAAAATTAAAATACGCTAACTATCTTTTTATTACTCTTGTAAACTACACAAAAAGCACCGTACAAAATTCATATCGAATCTACAAAATACTTCCGATAGACTACATCGTAAAAAAAGTCTGCGTTACTAGTGAGTTAGAAACACTCAACTATTTCTAAAAATGTATAAAATTTAGCGTTTATTGACATAAAGATAAATAAATAGGATGAAGCTCAAGTATCATGATATACATTAACCAGCACAATTAAAGGAACACTTCAACTATTTTTGGTAAATAACTCATTTTAATTAACTTATTGAGGTATTTAATTTTTGAAAAATTGTATGATATTCATTGTCATACGTTTTTAAAAAGTGGTACAGTTGAATATTAAACAGTGAGAATAAAAATGTTTTTGGTATTTTTTTAATTAATCCCATCTAAATTTTTGCAGAAGACACACTTTTTCAAGTAAAACTTTGTACTGTTTTACTATCAAATATACCTGTCAAACTGAGTTTTGTAATGCAGGATGAATTAAAACATATCTATTTGATGCATGTCAACTGTATGCTGTTTCTTTTAACTGGAGGTGGACATACACATTATGAAAGAATAAAATACATGTAAAGTTTCACTTTTTCAAATGAATTATTCTTCACTTTGGGTTATCCTTTAATTTATCTGCCATAATCTTTTAAAATTAATTTATTGCTGGTTTTAGAACCAATAATACAAACAAGTCACATTTGCTATAGGTTTTGACCACGTTACAAACTGCAAAGGTGTGCATGAATTGTGTCTTTTACAAACATTCAGATATTGGAATAAACAAAAAAAACTAAACGATGATAAATGGTATGGATTTATAACAGATTAACTGCTTCACGACTTGCCCAAGTTTCTTAGATATTCCATAACGTGTCTCAAAAGTAGACCAAAAACAATATTTTGGTGTGTGAAAAACAAACGTACCTATTTTGGTATTTTCAAAATAAAAGTGGTGTTTTAATTTGTAATACACGCTTAAACCAGAGTTGACTTTTTAGCAATTTTGAAATCCTCTTCTTGACATAGCTATTTGAAATTTTCAAGTAAAGTAAAGTAAAATAAACTAGACATCTTTTGTAAAATCCGAAAAGTTGGTCTCAAAATTTCAGTCGAGTCTGAATCTCTCAGCTCTTGATGATTTCAAAATGACAACTTAAGAGAAATGCCGGTATGTTGCTGATTAAAATTGGTTTAGTTTTCTTTTAACTACGCAATTATTTAAGACATGCTAAAAACACAGTTAGATTTCTGAATAAAATTGATTTATATAGTTGTAATAAATGCTTAAACATAGGTATAATTTTTTACCTCAAAGAGTGTGTTTTCAAGTGTGGTTACTATATTTTAAACTACAGTGAAAAACTACCAAGACGAAGAGTAACCACTTTTGTGAAACATATAGTTTAAAGTAATCACTAAAGAAGATAATAAACTCTTCAAAAGAAGAATACTTAAAATATGTGTAGTAGGCCATCAGTAAAAAAGGAGTGTTTGTAATACACACACAAAAAACGAAAAATTCAAAATGTTTTTGATTATTTTTCTGCACCTTGTTCTCAGTTTATGATGCAAACTTTAAATACGAAGTGATAATTAGGCTAAATGTAACATTTGAATTTAAAGATTTCTCACTTTGCTAAATTTGGGCTTAGGCCACTCTAGTACTAATTGCCTCATTAGACCTTAGTTAACGAATTAAGTAAATACCTGGTTTCTCATCCACTAGAATTAAATCTATTAGGTATTAAGCATGGTCTGTGGTGATTCACCTTAAAAGACAACTTACTTGGACTGATCAAGCCGGTTATGTTGATATATTGCAAAATTATACAGATACAACAACAGAATTTTTATTGTACAAATATCCTTCAACAACTGCTGGACTGTTTACTTGAATTTGAACTTCAATTAAATATTAGTACAGTCAAGGCAAAATAGTCGGTAAATAACTTAGATCAATATGAAAACATTGCATACTCCGTTTTATCTGAGAAACATAAGAGTATGAGCAAACTTACTGTTCCGCCTCTTCTAAACTAACGTGCCTATCCTTTTCCAGGTCAGTCTTATTTCCAACGATCACAAGGCACACGTCGGTGCCCAGCATCTTACGTAGCTCCTTAACCCAACTCTTCACCTTTGGGAATGAGGATTCATCCGTTATATCGTACACTAGAACCGCACCGTTTGAGTTTCTGTAATACAGAGGCCCCAATGCGTGAAACTGCTCCTGTCCGGCCGTATCCCATATTGCCAAATTTACCCTCTGATTATCAATATTCAATTTCTTCGTTAAAAACGACGCCTGAAACGTAATGGTTAAGAATCTGACCACCTTATACGAATTTGGGCTTACCTGTATCGTGCTTATATGATTTGTATTGAATGTGTTTTCTATGTAACGTAAAACTAAGCTTGTTTTGCCCACACAACCCTCTCCTAATAATACGACTTTGAAATTGTTGTTGTTATTCGCCATGGTAGGAATTGTTAGGTTTTTAGAAGTGTTTATTTCTGGTGACGCATATCGGCCATCAACAATCAGCGCGAACACGCGAATTTCATCTCTAGCAATCAGCTGTTTACGCCAAGTGTAGGTGTGACTTGTGTTGTCAAGGTAACTTCTTTATTGGCCAATAGATGACCTACCGGTAGATTTTTGAAAAAATACGTTATTTCCAATAATTCTTTTTGTGTTTTTTAAAAAGCTATTTGGCATAATTGTTTAGAAGAATATAAGAATAATTTGTAGTTCAGTTTATTCATTTAAGCATGATTAAAGATTTGTGAATTATTTAATTTTGTGTTGGTGCAAAATGTTGGCAACACCTATGACGTTCGGCAGGTGTCAAGTTGACTACTGCAACTCGCATGACATTTCTTATAAAACTGAAACATGCGGTTATAGTGTCAGTTTCGGGGATTAGAAATAATTTGGTGATTTTTCATCATTCGATTGATGTAAATTAACAAACATGTAAAAAGTAGCTTTTGAAAATGTTGATGCGGAATGGTAGCTAGTAAGCATGCGCAGTGCAGAGAGACAACCGTGTTACCAGCCGTCACCTGTGTTGTATTGGTAAGTTTATCATTGCTTTAATTTTCCGATTTTCTCAAAAAATACGTTACATTTTTGAGTGATTCCTTCACGATAATGTGCATTAAGATGGTTCGTGTCAGGAACCGTGATTGTCACGTGGAATTATCGCGTATTTAATTTAGAAATAGCCGATTTTCTTGTAGCGTCATATGCAATGTCCAGAGCGTTATACAGTGCGTTGAAAAGTTTGATAATCAGGTCAGGGTGTCCAGACACCCGGTGTATGCCTCGCGACACTCGATTTAAGCACCCCAATCGAACAGGCATTGATTCTGTTATCGGTATTATACAAGTTATACGCGTTTTTCGGAATTGTCAATGCGTTTACGTTTAAGATATTGTCTACGTGATTGGAATGGCTTGGCACGTACTCCTGCTTTCTCTACATGCACGTGTTGAATCGCCTGTCCTAATTTAATTTGTTACTATCTGGTTCAGTCGACAACCAGTGAAAAAAATCGTCCCAAAGTCGCGTTGTTGCATTTGCACGATCTTGACACCAATCGCCAAATTTGTGTTGCACTCCGAAGTAGAAAGTCAATCATATGCGATGTTGATGCATACAGTCATAATTTCTTCTCCCCCTTGCTTAAAAACGTATTATGTAAGTTTTATTTAGCGGATTTATAACAAGTTTTAACATTAGTATCGTTTGTTCAATAAATCAGAGGTTGATAATTGTTTTTTCTGGTCTGTCTAAGATCGGGGCGTGCTTCAGTAGCAATTGTCCAGACTTTTGGATCTACCGGCAATTGTTCCATCATGGCTGTCGCGATCGATCGCTTCTTGTTAGGCGCGTGTATAAAATGCGGGTGAATGCCCTTTTAGATGCTCTTCGCGCTATTTTACACCTAGTGGGCTACACTAGGGTTTTCCGAAAGAAAATCTGCGCCACTCAGTTAGACGTGACAGTTGGCGTTTTCATTTATTGAAAACTGTTTATCAAGACGTCGCGCTATACATACTTATTTTTTATCGTCAGTACAAACATTGCGCGTTATCGAAGCTTCTTTGTATACGTATTTTTGAAATTCTTTATCGCCAATAAGTGTAAATAAATAATAACCGTGGTTCTGTGTTTATATTTGCCACAGTTGGTTGATTTAATATTCCAATTAACTGTATATGTTGGTGTAAAATCTGGGTTGGTGAATTGTTTAGCAAAATGTTCTTATCTCGGTCTCCGATATTTATAAATTTTTATATCTCGGTACGGAGCGACCTGCCCGAAGTTCAAGGTGGTGTATTTTTGGGTCGCACGAAAAAAAAAAAAAAACGCGAAAATTTTCGATTTCTGTTGTATTGGTCTTCTGCAGCCGTGCCAGATTTGGTCGGTGGGCGAAACAATGTCACTGTCCTCGAAAAGTGCATTCGGCGCATTCTTGACGACAGAAACAAAAGCCGACCGTTTTGAGCGCCGATAAACAAGCGCATCCATCTGTTATTTTCGACCCGATCCGCTAAAAATGGCGACCTGGAGGCGTCGTTTATTTTCTTAATTTTTTCGCGATTGTTTTTCAATTGTCTTCGTTATCGGCCGAGATTGCGTAAATGCGCAAATTGACAAGTCGTGCCTCGACTAATTATTAACCGAATGGCTAAAGCGATCAACAAAGTCGTTATCGGCTTTTGTCGCAACCGGCGTGAAGTTGTCTAGGTTATGTTGGGCTTGCTCGCCAATGCTGAAGTTATTTATAGATACTGTAACCGGTATTATTACACGTATAGGTATATGCAAATTGATGGAGAATGATAAACTTTACATAGGAATTATTCTACGTTGGTACATTGAATGCTCTTACGCAAGCGAAATCTATGTATGTAGATAAATTTTCTTCACAAAATGCAAGTGTGGTCTACATTCATCACCGTAGATGTTTTTAACTACAAACAGTTGGGTTGGTCCCGTGTGCTGCCATGATGAGACATGCAGGTCAAAGAACTCGTACTAGGGTGGTTATAATCGTGTTCTCTTAATCATTCTTAAAGAAAAAATGTATTACGTCTACGGATGCCTATGTTTTAACTAATCGCAATCAAATTTGCTTACACCCACTTACTAGAATATTCTTGCGCCAATATTCGATGAAAGCGATATTTTCTAGGTCGTGTTTTCTGTCTTAAAACAAAAAAATGCGCTGGCTCGACGCAAACAACTGTGCCGTGTGCCAAGAGTAATGAGTCGGTTGTTTACGTTGAAAATAACAAGGAGTTGTTGTTACTCATGATGAGCTTTAAAACGCAGCTTTGTGTGAGACAGAAATTGAGAAAAAACTCGTTTGAATTTACATATTTGTAAAAGGGGTCCTTGTTCTTTGAAGTCAATAACATTATCGAATTTGACCTTGTCGATGGTAAATTTTGCTTTAATGGACAATTAGTAACAAAGTTCAAAAGACCTGAGATCATTTTAAAATTTACTCGACATCGGTTCGTATAGATTCTCAATATTAGCAAAAATCGCATTTTGGCAGATTAGAGCCCTGCCAAATTGGGCGTAAAAAGGGGCAAACTGCAACATTTTTGTATTCACGTTTGGTTAGGCATTACAAATAAGGTGTTAAAAGTACCCATCGATAACGTGTCTGTGTTGCGAGTTATTCACGGACAAAGATGGCCGAACTAAGTTTTTTAAAAATATCTTGTTTTCTGTTGATCAGACGTCTATAATCGGCAAGGCGAATCTCTAAGTCTTTCCTTTCATACAAAAAAAATCTACATAGTTTCAGTGCGAGTTGGCGTTTTCAAGTTATAGTTATTGAAAAACGTTAAAAGCACGTACGAGAAACAACGCGTTTATGTGCTGGGTAAACCTTTCCCTTTTAAACATGACAGAGCATCATATTTTTAGTAAGAAAAACAATAACACGCAGTTGAAAATTTACTATTTCCGAACTACATACGTCTATCAGTAGGTTAAGAAGTTTTGATTACATAAGTAAGTGCGTAGGCTTTCACGGCCAGAATCACTTATAGCGTTTTCGATTTATACAATTTTATGCAGTCACTCAGTGCGAACTCCAGCGTGAACTTTCGCAAACCGCATTGTTTTGGTGCAGTTCTATAAAACCAACTTCACGGTAAACTAGTTCATAACCTAAAATACGTGACGTTCAAAGGCTCTTACGAAACTATTTATGATTATATTTAGCTTCCCGGGTGTTATTCTTATATATTTTATATATATATTTATCATCTCAACACAAAAAGTAATGACATATTCATCGATTAAGCCTTTCAAGAAGAGTGCTCTGAGCGCGTGCAGTGCATAAGCCGAACACTCGGCACGAAACGAGTGGAAAAGCCGAACACTCAAACCCGCACCAGCACGATGCTACTGCAGCCGACTGCAGTAAATCGAAAACGCTATTAGAAAATAAACTGCTTCCGGGTTATGCCGTGTTATGCGAGCGTACAGCTGTACGCTCGCACTGCCAACTTGTGTGTTTAACATGCCGTCACCTGTGTTACGTGTAGATGTAGTTATGTTCTCAGACTATTCTTTGTCCCTGAGGAAGCCACAATTATTGTCGAAATATTGGACATAATTAAAAAGTCAAACAAACAACATCTTAAATTGAGCTCTGCTAACCCAAATTTTATCAGCAATACGTCTCTTACTAATAGTAGTGTTTGATTGCTGGCCGCGCTCAGTTCTAATTTGTTCAATCTGAGCGGAAATTTGAAATACTTTCTTTCTATTGGTGGAATCAGTTGAACAGAGCTAACCGCAACTAATCGCGGCCAGCAATTGAACACTACTAATATCTACCTACATTTTAAATTTCTTATTCTTTTATTATTATAATCTAATTGAATGCTGATCATTATCTTGATTCTGGATTACACATAATTAGACACTGAAACTCTGAAGTACTCTTTAAAGTACCTATGTATCAAAATCTGCCGCCAACCGCTTAACTTAATCGTTTACCGATTAAGAGACGTTCTATGTGGCTGATTATCGTTACGGCTCCATTTTACATTTCTCATCATGTCAAGTCGCCACGTACCGTTCAATTATCAAGCGGGCTCGCCGTGCGTTGCTATGCGGTTTTGGGATTACGTCATCGAGGAAAGAGGAAATTGGAACTACTCGTGTTCCGTCAAGGTGCATACGGCACGCGCGTCTTTAGTTTGTACATCATTCCACTCGCACACGTTTTACCGTTCCATTACGGTAATTCGTATACTTATTGTATTGGAGCAAGTTGGAGTCATTTTGTAGGAGATGGATTTTTAGGAGTTCAGAATAAGACATAAGACGTTCAAGTTACTCCTAGACCATACCATACCACGTTTTTGTAGAGAACCCGGATGTGGACAATGTTGATAAGAAGAAGGTCTAAGAACGCACGTAGTGAAACAGCGGGAACAGGAAGGGATGGAGAAGAGGGTGGTCTAGTTGAAGCCCTAGTGAAAGAGATCGAGTTTGTTCAAAAGATCACCGAGAATCCATTCATCGAAAATATTGATAAGAATTGATTATGCGAAAACATATTTTAGTGAGCATAGTGTCGAAAAGAAGCACATAATGTAAGAGCTGGAACAGCAAGACCTAATTACAACAGGAGTTTTCAAGGAGTTCTTGGTGAAGAATGTGGACTTGGAATACTGAGTCTTCATAGGAATGACAAGTGGACCGGTTCAAGAACTCATTCCCGAAGAACAACTCGTTGTTATCTCTAACTAATTTTTTCCACAGCCTGGGTCGAGCTGGGACCGGAAAATATTTGTTCCTACTAGCTAACGATCTGCTCACTAGACCACCTCGACCTCAAGTAAAGCCGAAATTCCACTATTGACAACCCACGTAAAACTAGCATTGACCAGACATATTCTATCCAGACTGCTGGTGTTTGTAACAATTAGTGAATACGTTTCGACGTATTAACCTCGATTTATTTATTGGCAGGGAGAATAGTCGTAGTGGTAGAGTTGCTCTAATGATAGGAGGCCGTGGTCCACACCCAGGCAGCAGCCACAGATCTACGTGTTCATCCGGAAGAGATGTTCAAACGTTGGTCCCGCCAGTTAGTCAGAGACCCCTGTAACATCGAAGGGCCTCTTATGAGGTCTTTGTGCAGCAGGAAAGAAACTCACTCCTAGCTTCCACATATAATTTCGTGACAAGATACAAACAACAAACATGATCAATTTTACAAAGGTCCTTTGTAACATCAAACTATTGAGAATATGTAGCTAAAAAATCGACAATATGTTATGTTACTTAGTACCATTGGGTTCATAGACAGCCTGGCTTCGAGAGCGCGTACTGCAAATAACATTTCTTGAATTGTCCTCACTCCTAAAGAGTTCTTCTGCCAAGTGACCGCAACATTGTCGATGAGATTAAGGCTGGACATTGGGCTGGTGACCCCATGTTTGAGGAAATTTGTCATTAAATTTGCGTTATGAATACTGTCAGGAGTGTGGTAAAATGAAGCCGCTGTAATTGTTTGCAAATAACATAAGATATGGACTGCTTTTGATAAATATTGAGACGTTGGACAAGAACATTGAATTTAAGCGACAATCTATACTACTGCAACTCTACCACTGAATCAGCTCCACATTTGTCCACTTTCCTTATGCACTTGGCAGTATATCGATATCCAGGATATAAACGTGACCAGCGACGACTCACGAGCAGCAGAAGTTACGGGAACAATAGACATGACATTCGGTGCTGATCCAAAGATTTGTCATTCTTTTGCGACTTGCACAGTTCTCTTAAAAGAGCTTGTCTCTTGGTACAAGTAATGCCATGTAGTGGCGTCAGTTGAAGTGAAATGCGCCTTATTCCCGTCTTACACTCCCCTCTACTGAAAAATCGGTAGAAAATGGCAAGTCTGCTTGGTACATATACCACGTGCTAGCAGCTGTCGTGCAGGTCTTCATTTGGAGCTAATGCTAGGCGCAAGTTGAGACACGTATGGCGCGTGCGAAGCGACACAACACAGCACGAATTTGTGTAACAAACGAAAACCAGTCGAACGGCGTAATTGGTAAAGCCACCTTTGCACGATGCGACTGGAGTCGATCGATTTGAGTCTTTTGCACTAGTCGGCAGAAAATTGCACGTGTAAACTTGGATCGAATCGATTTGCTAGTCGAACGACTAGATCGAAAATGGGTTTACACTTGCAATTTTCTGTTGATTAAGGCCGAACGCCCACGGTGCGATTGTTTTAGGACGAAGGTTGCAAACCAGTCGAGTTCTACAACAGTTTACAACTAGAATGAAACTTCTGTCCGCACACGAACAAGACTGATTGTGGATCAGTTGGTGTGATCTATTCGAGCGGTGCAGTTGAATTTTTGGTTTTTGCTATGTCAAATTCAGATGAGGAAGATTTCATTGATTATTATCAATACCGCAGGTTCCTTAGGGTACATAGGGAGCTTTAGGTCCATCCTTACATAAGGGGAAATGTGAATTCTAGCCTGTTTGCTGCAGCACAAGAACTGTCTCAGACATAGATAGTTTATAGCTTTTTAAGAATATCGAAAGAATCTTATCATGAGTTGGCTAAACATCGCTGCGTGACGCGTGAGGTTGTGATCGAGACCCAGATTCTCGTGCCACTCGTGCAAGATTTGTCATGAATTCATATTGTATACATGCATGTTGTTCAGTTTATTGTTGTTAAATATAGAAACGTGACAGATTTTTGACATTAATTATATGTCCGTGCAGTGTTTTTTTCTAATATCATCCCCATCTTGTATTTTGCAATACCGTTGTGATAAGACAGCAATTGCAAAACTTATTATTTTAATCGGTATTACTCTACGCCAAGGTGGATTCACAATCTCAAATTCGTGAACTTCACCTCAAAGAAGCAAGGCTTCTGAATGTTCAAGGATTCGTCCTAAATTCGTCGTACGCAGACAGACGTGGACGTCACAGCGCGAGTCTCTGGAAAATCGATACCCTTCGAAATCGGGTGACCTGGTATCCCAAATAAAGAAAATCCCGCCACGATGGCCTGCGCGCGGCTCGAACAGCGCGTGGTGCTTACGCTACGCTACGCACGTACGTTTCGACAAACCCCTGCCGCAGACTACCGCCGCTCCGCCTTGATCTTGGCATTATTCGCCCCCGTATAAAACTGAATGCTGTGGCGTCACGGCCTCCTGTTCGAAATTCGGAACGCATCCTCTACGGTAGATCTATCGACCGTAAGCGCAGAGCCGCATGGCGAGCACGCTGTCGGCCGATTGACGGTGATGCCGCTCATACTACGCGTGGGTCTACGAGACTACGGCGTACGTGTCTCTGACCTACTATCGCGGATAGTGGCCAAGTACAGTCGGTTCATGTTGAATGCCGGCCGGCACCGCACCCGCTGGGCATCCACACTGAAAAATGAAAGTAAATTGTATTTTTTTATTTAGTTTGTGATGATCCTTGACGACGGCTACTGGTCGGTGAAGTTGTATGATATAACGTTGAATATTCGGGGTAATTGCTAAAATGTTAAGATATGACTTTCACCAGCTAGACGATTGACCAAATGAAAGAGAAATGGTGTTTATGGGTCGGCTCTGTGTGATTTAAAAAATGACGATGGCCGTACTAACTAATCAGGTCTATTAAGTAATCATTACATTTTACGGATGATATTTAATATCTGGCTTGAAATGACAAAATACCATAGTCTGCCTTGCGGATCTGACTGGCGCTACAACCCATTGTGGGGTTTGGTGTTTTCAGCATTCTTCTCAAATACAGAAGGACCTTTTTATTCAAACTATTAATTGCACTGATTTATCCGGATTTTCTGCTAATTTCAATATTCTCACTATAAAAAATTCTAAACTACATATCGTATTTTGTTAGATACAATATTAGTAATAAGAAAAGGAAAAAGTAAGAAGCTGGAAGAAATTGAGTGATTTTGCTATGTTTATGTTTGCTCGTTATGCCTTTTGACTCTTTTGAGCTCCGATCCTGCATTTTCCTCAGCTCATGACGTGTGCTTTACACTGTCACAACGGAAGATCATCATCTTCCTCCAACCATCATCAACTGGTGCTAAAAGAGCCTTGAAGCCCTTTTTGTCTCACAGTTTTCCGTGCTTTTGCTAATCCGATCAGAACATCTTCTTAACTTTCTTAAGTTCTGCAGAAATATCTGAATCTCCAGGATCAACACTCCATTTTAAGACCTGTGTAATGAACTGTGTAATGAATCACATTTTTGTCCATAGGCTGCACTATGGGGAAGGAGTTAACTTAGCGGCAAAAAATACAACTATTGTAATTTGTAGGTACTATCATCTTACCATACGTTTAGCGGGTGATCTGAAGCGTTGTTTAAAATTAAAAGTATATTTCCTATAAATTCAACTATTCCATTCTTTTCTAATTGCCGGAACAAACATCGTATAAGACCGATCAAACCCTGGATTTTTCTAACCTTTGATATTTGCTGAACAGTAAACAATTTCATTTTAATGCGCCCCAGAAGCATTGGAGCAGGGCATGAATGTAACCTGATTTTCCTACTTTAAATTTTTCTGGTAAAGCGGTTACTGTAGGTATACACCATTGCCTCTAAAATCTTAATAAGCTCAGTATTTTCTTTTATTGCCCTAAATTGAACTGAAATCAGAACTCCCTATTGGGACAAAAGAGGTGTTGTACGGATTATTGCGACAAATTTGCGCTGTTCGGAGTAGTGCATACTCGGATTAAAGAGGTAGTCTTCATCATGTCGCACCCATCCACCGCATAGCCTCTTAGACACTATCCTACCATGTTTGCCTGAGTGTGTCTCTGTCATCTCTGAACATATACCAGAGGTGTCGGGACACATGCTTTTTTCGTCTCTTCCGAAAGACGGTGGACGAATTTTTGCCTGGTGTGATCCCCGAACGTCCGACTAAATAGACCACTAGAACAATTCGCCCGCTTCAATGGCACTTACACGTAAACAAATGGTTAAAATTAAAAAGGTGTATAAAAGTAAAAATCTGATGCGGCCAGCAAATGACTATCATACTACACAGCAGTGTTAAACAGTGTCACACGCAGATGTTTTGACAATACTGTAAATAGTATCATAATATCTGTCAAATCCTGGCTAACTAGTTTTAACACAGTACGAGCAATCTCGATGAAATAGAACTTGCTCATCCAGCTAAACTATTAAATTGACAAAAAAGTCATAGACAGAAATTATACAAAATTTCCTCCACTTTAATTTCCTATTTGACTATTTTGACAAAATTACAGAAATGGTGGCTTATTAGTAAAATCGTTGAAAAATACTAAGAGTAAACAGCCAGTTCCTTTGGACCCTTTTGAGCAAAAAATCTTTCAACTCTAAGTTTGGTCATGAAACTTTTAAATATGAAGTTTCGTCGCGATGCATTTTGTGGTTTCTCCGGGATCGACGCCACAAAAAAAAAAAACGGGTACACTCACACATACACACACACCCACAGACTTTTTTGTACCTTGGTCACATATATTCAGGGGCTGAGTATTATATAAAGCATAAAACATTGTATTCTTCATTTATTGCGTTAAAGCTAGACCAATATTAAAGAATGGAAGGTTACAAATTAATGGAAAACATTGTCTTCAATATAAAAATTGTTTTCATGAATTGTTGACATCATGCGAAACGATCCGGCCATAAGGAGTCTCTAATCAATATCCGGCGAACAGGCCGGACCAAATATCCGAATTCTATCCCTAATTTTAACCTCAATGTTTTCATAATCTGACGTGACAGACACCTTTTGTGGTATGTATGTATCATAAATGTCCCCTTTATCTGCCCAACCTAGTATGTGTCATCCATAAGTTAGTTTTTCTGTTCAATGTCGACAGCTTGCCGGTCAACAACTTGACATACATTATACATACATAGCTGCGTGTAAGGCTGTAATATTAAGCCAACATATCTTTATCTTGCATTCTTTACTGTTTGTTTTGAAATTGGATAATGGACACCTTCGGGAGTCACGACGCTACCACATCCGAAGACTAAACGGAATCCAAGCCGCCATCCGAAAGACCGACGAAAACCAAATGTTAATAACTATCCATCCATTTTAAACGCATTTGCTGAAGTTGTATTCTTGTTTATCAATTAACAATCCGTGTATTAAAACGCAGAGGTAGCAGCATCGGGGCTTCTCTCTGCTTGTTCTATAAATAGCTATCGCATCTCCCCTCCGGCGATGCAAACGCGTGCCGTTGAGAACACTTGTTCCAATCTGGGATCCAGTTTCTCTGGTTTTGCCGCTCTAGCATTTTTTAATTCCGCTCCGGCTTCTTCAACGGCGGGAGATTCCATGGCGGGCGTCTAGAATAATTGCCGTTGGACGCGGAGGATTGACCGGAATCGGAGGCATTTTGACCGCGAGCGGATGAGTGATTTACCCAATTTGGAGGTTTGATGTCAAGCAGACGGACGACCAGCTATGACAATTCTCGCGTGTCTCATGAACTAAACTTGACAGGTTCGCTGTATTATACCGCTGGATCTGTATTGGAATCTGATTAAATTAACGGGTATTCAATGGTTCTGACAAATTTGTCTTTTATGAGGGATATCAATCAATTTGCGCGGTAGCAAATTTGTTTAAACATTCATCATACGAAATGGATACCTAATGAACACTTTTTTTGGACCGATTTGAGTATGTACAGTATCCGAAAAAGATATAGTGACAATATATATATAGTATAGTTACTATACTATTATATATAGTATAGTTACTATACTATATATTTTTAGTATGTACTACTATACTATAAATTTTTAGTACCTACTATACGCCAGCGTTTCGCCACAAAAATTCATCAAACGGTGTTGTCGGAAATTTGATTTATTTCCCCGCGTGTCACCTTATAAGAGCACTTGGCATCCTAATAAATATCTGTACATAATCCTTTACAACAACCACATAGAGAAACATGTGTTACAAATTTACAACAGCCCCCCCCCTGATAGAAAATCGAAATTCTGTTTCTACAGTTCGTTTGCGAGTGTTTGCGAGTTTAGAATTTTCGTTTGCAGGTGATTCGTATTAAAGATAAGATTCGAAAACTTCCCGTGGATATGAAGAAACTCTACAAATGCCCTAAATAAGCCAACAGATCAATCAATCAAACTAGACAAATCCATCTATAGTTATGACCCTACACTAGGGTGGTTCAAAAATGGATTGCAATCATTTTTGTGATGATGTGAAAGCAACGATCCCCCCAAATCGTTTCAAAATCCAAAAATGTGGACACGTATTTTTTTGTCTTCGAAATTTTGATTTTTAATGGTGCCTATCAAATTTACATAAGACTGCATGTGAAAAAGAAATTTTTCGGTATTTTTCGAATAATTTTGTCGGGGTTTGGGAAAACTTAAGATTAAAGTTATAGGACTTTCCAATGAAGAATTTCAGCTATGGCTTAGACGGCCCCAACCCACCCCCACAGTGCCCTGAAAACTACCCTAAAATAAAAATAGTACATTCTTCAGAAAACTTACCCTTCTAATCACTTCATTCTCTTTTTTTCTCATAGAAATAATTAATTTAAGTCTAGTTGAATGTTTATAAACATTTGTCAGGTAATTTCCATTTGTTTAAACAGATTCCATTTGTTTAAATAATTCGCTTTTCTCGAAACTCCGTCGGACATCTGTTTTCTAAGTTCGAAGTGGCATTTTATTATCTTAAAGTGGCATTATTCATTAATTAAAAATTCTTCCTATTGTTTAAACAATCAATGATTATTAATTTTCAACTGTTGTTCTAATTATGGTAGAACTCAGCTTTTTTGTGAAATTAACTTATAAATTTCATGTTTGAGGTATCTTACCTATGTTATTAACTAATAAACCCATATTTGTTTAAACATTTTTTTGCAATTTTTCTATCATTAATTGTTTTAGATCGGTCTGGTCAACAGTTATTGTCAAGTGACATCATTTCTATTTTGAGATAATTTCCATTGTTTAAATAATAAAATATTATTCAAATGCACAAGTAGTATGTAAATTTTAAAATAAATTTAAAATTACAGCCACAACCTGGATTTGAACCAGGGAGACCTGGGTTTCCTAAGTCAACCAATTTTATTACTCATATTTCTTTCTGCATTTTTTATTTTTATTTCCTACCACTGTGTGTCGCAAGATAATGTTGATTTGTTGCGGTCTGGAAACTGTTCCCTGTACCCTGTATGAAATATTGAAAACGAATATTATTTCCTTATTTAAACAATCGAAATCATCCCAAAATATAATTGTCACTTGAGAACAACGTTGGCTAGAATAACGGTCTAAAAAAATAATTTTAGATGAATTAGAAAAAAAATTAAGCAAATGTGGTTTTATTAGGTAAGGTATCTCGAACATGAAATTTATAAGTTAATTTCTCAAAAAACATGAATTTTCTATCACAATTAGAAAAAAATTGAAAATGAATAATAATTTATTGTTTAAAAAATAGGAGGCTTTTTTAAAATGAATAATGTCACTCTAAGATAATAAACTGCCATTTCGAACTCAGAAAACAGAATTCAGACGGATTTTTGTTTAAATAAATGGAAATTAACTGACAAACGTTTATAAACAACCTCACTAGCCTTATAATAATGATTTCTATAAGAAAAGAAGAGAATGAAATAATTAGAAGGGGAAATTTTCTGAAGAATATATTTTTCCATTTAAGGGTAGTTTTCAGGGCACTATGGGGGTGGGTTGGGGGGATCAAATCCATATGTATGATAGGTCAAATTCTTCATCGGAAAGTCCTCTACAAGTCCGATAACTTTAATCTTAAGTTTTCCCAAACCCCGAACAAAAATTCTAAAAAACCAACTGATCCGAAGGAGTTAAGATCGAAATAAAGACTAGAGATACGACAGGCATACCACACTTAAAGAAGCGAGCATTAAAAGATTCAGAAAGAACAAATGTCACAAAATAACTGCTGTTGCATCAATCGTGAGTGTGGAGACGCAATAAGGCGGATGAGCTAATGAAGTACAGCGCATGTTGGCGCTTGAGATAAATATATCGATCACAGCGCATTATATAGCTAATCACATATACTAGTGTTATTTTAGTTTATTTCTTTTTTTCTTTACTACGGGCGCTATGATTGATTTGGATTTGTATTGAGAATCGGTTTCGACCTCGACGAATAAAACTCTGTGGGCAAGTCACTCGTCTCGCTCTTTTTTATGATTAAAGTGCTTTTAAAAGCGATGACTATTGCCACATCTAAATCTATAATGCATAATGTTAAAATCAATTATTGGCGTAACTCAATATGTGTTCAAATATGCTCCAGCCTAATCTAATCTGGGTGTTGGGTTATTTCAGATAAGAAATGCATTTCCACAATACAATAATTTTATGAAATAATGATACTCTGTGTTGACGCATTGCACATACATCGTTACGTAAATAAGTCGATAGTAGTTATACATTTCCACACTAAACGATCCACATGAATATCGAATTTCTGCAGAAGCGAAGATTAAATATAAATATATGCACTCATACAATCAATACTAAAAAAAAATTGATATAGGTAAAATGATATGGAGAGGAAAAAAATGTTAATGTTATTTTGGACGAAGCGATGTTTAATTAGACTAGTTAGATGCTAGTTAGTGACATAAATGCATACATCCATACCCTCACAAGTCACAACATATTTGATTTTTTTCTCTCTCAATTATATAAGAACATATGTGATCTCTTTAATAATAACTTGGTGTTCCTAATCCCATTTGACCAGAAGTGTTTGAAAGACCATCTCGAAGAGGTAATTAGGCGGTCTACTTGCCAAGTACTTAGGCCAAATAGAGATTAGGCTAGGCAAGGCACACACGTTATTATGAAAGCACATATATCTATAATTGAAAAAATAGTTGGTCTACTAGTCATCTTTTCAGCTTTAGCACACCAACATTTTTTGTTTTGAAAAGACTCAAACTTTATTTTTTAATATACCACACAGTAATTATCGAACACTTGTCTTAAAACTTATCCCGGTTTTAAAATGTCATCATTTAAAAATTTGTAATTATTTTTAAATAAAAACCCATATCATCCATATTTTCTTTCTTTCCAGATTTGTATAGATTAGTTAGCGTTTTGCTGTTTCCACAACCTAACCCTCAAAATCACACAAGAAAAACAACAAACAAATATGTTCTCATTCCACCGACCGAAAGTGTACAGATCTTCGACGGGTTGCTGCATATGCAAGGCGAAGTCGAGCAGGTAAAAACTCAAAGCTCGTAAAAGTCCGAAAATTCGAAATCAAAACATCACGGTTAATTTTCAGCTCGAGGTTCACCGACAGTAGGAAGTACGAGACCGATTTTACCGAGTGTTTTCAACTGACGTCACCCAGACAAGGAGAAATCTGCAACGCTTGTGTCCTATTGGTCAAGAGGTACAAAAAGTTACCAGTGGGGTCCGAAAAAAATTGGAGACATGTAAGTGTACATAAAATTCGATTTATGGTACTATCTGTTTCTCTCGACGAGTTCATAATTTTATCAAACCGCGTCGTATTTTCATACCGAATCGTATAAAACTCATTTTTTTTTTGTAATTCTTGACAAAATTTTCCGAATCGGGTTATTATTTTCTCTCTTACTAATTTAATTTCGTCTTTTGCACAGTATATAATATCTACTAGTTCATGAACTTGAGATAAACAAGTGTGCCCTGGACGAAAAAAAAAAAAAATACGTCAAACAAAAAAAATTCGGCGGACTGTCGTCGTACATAATCATGTTCAATCAGAATAAGATGTATCTGTGGTATCAAAAACAGGTGGTGGATGCCAGAGCCGGTCCAGGGATGAAGTCGATGACCAAGTTCAAGAGCAAGCACAAGAAGCTGACAGCTGAGAACTTCGAGAAGCAACAGCCTACGATAAGCATGATCAGGAAGAAGAAGCACTTTGAGAGGGAGTACAGCCCTCCTCTTTCTGATAACGAGCACGATCCGTCGCAGGACTTTGAGATGGGCGACATGGACTTCATGTCAGAGTCGGGGCACAGCGGGGGCAGTCCTGGCGGTAGCGACTGTGAAGAGACCGTGAGCACAGTAAGCAGCAGTCGCAGGCGGAAGGGGGAGGCAAAACGCAGGGTCCCTTCGGATGAACCAGAGGTCAGCGACTTTGTTGATCTAGACTACTGGAAAAAGTACGTATGCGCTTCTGTGACATAACCTATCCAATGTTCAACATTTTTATGAGATTATTAGGTTATGTTATCAGGTTATGTTTATAACCCGCAGTTCTTTGATGAGTAGTGGGGGATAATTATTTGACTTGCGCTAACCTCACTGTTTGTGAAAGTGGAGGTTATGGTGTTTTTCTAGTAGAGATTTTTTATGGTATTTTGAAGACTGCTTCGTTCTGATTGTTTAATGATAATTGGTAGGACTGTTTGAGCATTCGCTTTTTTGAACAGAACACGGTTTGCTTTGATTCATCAAACCGAACCGAGACTTGAATAAAAAATCTGACAAAGAATTAATTATTAGTACATACTGTCATTTTATCACACTGAAATTTTGTTTGTGTCATACCACTGCTTGGATACAACCAATGCGTTGACCACGGAGTACGAAGACAGGAGTTTGCATTTACCGTACATACGATTTGAAATCTGACCCAAATGACTGCATAAATAGTACCGGCAACTTTGTGGACATGCACAGTGCACAGTTATTGCTATCTCGTTTCTCTCATTGAATGTGAGTAGCGACAATTGTCATTGTGTGGTGAGTTATGTTTCTAAAAATTATTGATAGAAGTTATACAGAATTTTCTTTCACTTATTTTTAATGAAAACTTTACAAAATAGGTTTACCTTCTTCAAATTGCGGCTATACGAATGGAAGTAAAACAACTGTTGGTCTACTGAAGCTTGAAGATAACCCCAAAATCAGTAAAAGCTGCTGTTTATCCGAATTTGCAGATATTTATTTCGAAAATGTTCATCAGAATGTATAATTACAGCACACGCTTCGTAATGCAAATTTATTTGTGTATACCCCTATTCGGAGGACAAAGTCAATCACTGGTGCACCATGTATTTTTCGGTGGCAGAACTATCTGTGACCACTGTCACTTTTCATACTAATGAAAAGTGACTTGCTCTACAATTTCTGGAAATACAATTCATTCTGTTGTAATTTGTAACCAGAAAGAAGCCTTATTTATGCCTTATGTCTGCGTAAAGTTGATTGATTGTATTTGCTTGTTGGCCTTTTTACAGCACACAGCACTTTATTGTAAAAAACAGTGAATTCGATATTTAGTTTATCGTCAGTATCACAGTCAGTACCTATAATGTAAACATGTAATGAAATAATCTAACCCATGCCTAACTATCTATATCCGGCGACAGTCGACAATATTATGAAACATCATAAGTTTAAAATAGAGTTTAAAGCCAACTTCACCTCGAAGTCAACTTTAAATTAAAGCCACTAGCTCTCATATTATGAAACTGAGCGATAGTAAGATTTGCTGTAAATTTGTGGAGACTATTTTCCACTACAAGTACCGGAAAGTAGATAAAAAAATTGAATTTGGGGCCATCATAATACCAGTGTGTCCGGTAAGGTTGAGAACTTTTAACATTTTTACCAAAGCTTCAATTTAATATTTACAGTTTTGAGATATTGTATTGATATGTTCGTAAGAAAGTATTTCTCTTTCTTTGCGTGAACAAATCAGCATTGATTAGGTACCTAAATTAACATTGTTTATATCACAACAATATCTTGCATTGTTAAATTCCGACTGTATCTGTTATTTGTGTCTATTTTTAGGGAGACTATCTGTTGCGGGACGATATTCCGCGGTCAACTTGGGGAGGTGCTGGTAGATCGGCGGTTCCTAAAGCCGTGCCCCGTCCGCCTGCAGCGCGGATGCAAGAAGCTCGGCCTGACGCAGTGCAAGTCGGAGAGCGATATCAGCGATGCTTCGTCGTCCGCCTCAAAGGTATACAACAGCGACAGCAGCTCGGACTCTGGATACGACGAGTCCTCGAATCAGGGTGCCAATGGCGAGAACGTATCCGCCACAACCTCGCCATCTGGCGCGGCAGCGCCCTCTCTCGTCGAATCGACGACCACTGCCAATTAATGTACGCTCTACCTAGATTGTTTTAATTTATTATTACCAGCGAATAGTTGACGTTAAGTTTCTCCCTTCTAGTTGACGTGATTTTCGGTCAGCTCTTGCTTTTCTTGCAGGGCTCCGGGCCCGAAACGTCATTTTAACGTCGAGTCTGTCGACAGCATATTCGTGATATATATCATATGTATACTGATTTTTTTACATATGTGTTACAGGTGTACAGTCGGATGGTAATTGTAGAATTCAACTGTAACTCAATCAATAAACTCAGAAATTGGGAAACGCGGCTGTTAAAAACTGATCTTAGATAAACTTTCAGTTTCTATTTTTATGCATATCGAATCCAACGGATTGTTAACAAATTCATGACCAAACGTAGTTATAGGTTATTTTTTCTTTTTATTGTCCTTTTTCGTATAACGTCGGTGAAAAAATTAATTGTTCTGACAAATTGGTCGTTGTGTAGAACACACTGTGATACTTTTGTTTCATGATTGTCTTTAGTCATTTATTTCCTTATTTTGTATTAACATATAATTCCAAAGTTAACAATTACCGTAAGACTTGCACAATTAGGTTAAGCCCTAACCTCAATAGTTTGTCGTTAAAAGTATGTACTTATGCTCAATTTGGTGTTCGGGTGTCTGCGCATCGACTCAACTTACAAATTACGGCTCGGTGCACTGACATTTTCCTTGCAAGAAAGGCACGAATGATTTCTCTTGCCGACAGTACAAATTTAATGTAAGTGGAGGCGGGCTCCATTGTGGAGCCCTCCGGAACACCCCTGTCAAAGCTGGCTGTCGTTTTAATTTTGCGAGGGAAAATGACGCACTACTGCAATCGTGTTTGGGTCCAAACTAGGGAGGTGATCTTTGTTTCTGCGACTGTTTAATTTTTTTGGGTGGCCTTTCAAAATTTTATGAAAAGAAATTCAAATGTTCCTTGTTGGCATTTTGATTTATCGATTAAATATTTATTTTTTTTTCTTCGTATGGTGGATATAATTATGCAATTGTGTGTGTCGCATTGATTAATTCTATTTGTGTATATATAACAAATATGTGAATAGTTTATAATTTTCTATTACATTCGTAATCATGCATGTTTATTTTGTATGCGGATAGATTACAGATTGATTTATTTTCCTCGTATTTATTAATTTAATTATATATGATTTAATTGTGTTCAATGTAATGTAAGTCAGCAATATGGACTGTGCCGACAGAAAAATTTTGACCACTTTGTGCCATGGGTATGCACAGGTATTTTTACCCACATAACTTTATAAATCATAGTTGCACCCAATCTGTTTGGTGGATTAATATTAGCTATTATAGTTATTCGAGTTTTGCCTCTTTGAAAGTTTTTCTCTGTTTTGACCTTAAAAATTACCTTCAAACTATAGGAATACAACTAATTAAGTACCAGATTTATTCGAAGCTATTTTAATTAACTAAGGACTGGCATTATACAGATGGTATCGTTGTCCAATTCGCTACCATTATCAAGATCAGGATGTTTCAATTTTACTAAAATTAAAAACAAAATTTATTGTATAGGAGGTGTCAAAACGTGTATTAATATTAATACAGAATGGTGAAATTTTGAACTCTATCGGACAATATCGGAGTTTTTTGGCTTAGTTTTGGGCACAAAAGTGATTTCCAACCAACTTCAAATTTTTACCGATTTTTTCAAATTTATTGGTATTAATACACACACAATTTGTTTTTACATTCGTAAAGTTTTTAAAATTATCTTAATAACAGTAACAAATTGGATGTATGTAATCAACTAAAGTTCATATAAGAATAACTATTGCCAGTTTGATTTAGCACACAGGTATACCAAATGAAACTACTGTTGCTTATAGTAAATATAACTCGACCCTTTTTCAGCGTGACTTGGCCAATGTCGTTTCCACAAATGTCACATTTTTACCATTTTTTGATGCACTTCAAATTGACTTCTTTCTGTTGACATGTATACTGCTGTGCTAAGCTGAAACGGCGTATCTACGTCTGTGAAAAGTTGTAAAATGTCGAGTTTGAGTGTGTTGTGCTTTTGCTTTGCAGATAGAAGTGTTCAAATATGGTTTTTTCAATTCTTTGCTATGTTCTTTTATAATTAAGCTTTAATAGATCAACAATAAATTGTTCCATCTTTTGATTTGACCGGAAAAGTAAAATGCTAACAAATTGTCAGGTACGCCCTTCTTGCTTAGCACGGCAGTATAGTAGAAAGTGAATATTTGTTAATTATTAGATGCATTCCAACTTCATGCATTCCTCATTCTAACCTTGGCTGAAAAGAGTCGATTTAGATAAAAATTTTTGTATAAACTCCAGAATAAGTTGTTACTATGGCAACATAAATAGCTTAACCAAAGAGGAGGCTCAGAATTACTTATTCTGGGAATAACTATCCTACAGGTTATACCTATAGTAATAGCGTTTTCTTTTGGTGAAACCAGTGCGCATTAGAATAAGTGCACAGGTGCAATTGTTCAGGAGTGTAGAACAACACGGTGCGAGTCACGATAAATTGTGTGGGGGCAAACAACCGAACACAAGATTGCACCCTAGGCCGCACCACTTTTACCAAAAGAAAATGCCACAAGACCGTCTTTAGTCTAATTGCTAGTCTGGGATTACTTTTCTCAAGGGGCAAACTTGGAATACCTTAAAATGATTATTATTTTATTTATTCTAACCAAACACCTGTTAGGTACCCCCTAAAGTAAGCAAAAATTTTCCTGTTGGTATTGTGTTATTTTCTAATCATATCAAGAACTTGGTGTCTTCTGCATTACTGCCAAATAAGATATATATGTACGAAGTGTTCCTGTGTAACGACGACAAACTTATATAACTATTTTACAAGAAAAGAGAAAAATGAAAAGAAAATATCACGTCAGAATTATATAAATAGGATGGCGAAAAACAAAAAGGAAAAAAAATTAAATGGAAGAGTATTTATTTTATAAAAAGATGGCAATATTTGGGCTGTTACTGGCCCCGATATTTCTAAGCACTGAACAAGACTCCAGGGACGTGATTGAAGCCCTATAGACTGTAAGCCTAGTCCGTAATATATGTGGCACTTGCAATTTTACGTTACGTTTTTAATTCTCCGGTACTACTGCCTTTGCTGTGCAAGAATTTTTATTTTATTCTTATTTATTTATTTTTTCTTAAACAATTTGTGATTTAACAGGATTTTGGTGCAAGCAATTTTTATCTGAAATAATGTTTTTATATATCTGAATAATATAATGATTTTCTTGCATAGCACTGTTTACAAATTTTTGGAATCTCCACTTTTGTATGATCAATTTTTGCATTTTGCAAGCCAAAACTTTTAATAGTTTTGTTTTTCAATTCTGTTATTGTGTGAATTTTTTAAACGGAGATATGCGCAATTGTGTTAAAAACAGCTTTTTCTGACGGATAGTGTGAATTTTTACCTGTTCAAAAGATCTCCCAACTGTTGTGAAAAAATACGTTACACTCTATGTTAACGAGATAGAGACACAAATTGATATTTAAGTATTATATGTATATTCGTAATTGTAAGAAATTATCAGATTATGTATATGATATAGTAGAGGTTAGGTTTATTTATTGTCTTCGCGGTATAAAAACTCTTGGCTGGAATTTTCTTTTTTCGTTCTCGTGCTTTTTTGTTCCTGTTGTATGTCTCATCTCCATTGCTGTAAATTCACAATGTTTGTACGATTGGTATAAAAAATACGTTTTGCACGTAGGAAATCAAAATGGGTAAAGGTATTTTTGATAAATGACTATGATCGGAATATGAACTGTGTGGAAGTAAATTTATTAAGCGAATGCACGGATCTTTGAGGTTCGGGATCAAACCACAGATATTCTAAATTTGTCATTTTATATAAGAATTTCTAATGAATTATTATATTGTTAAAAAAACAAGCCAAAGTGTTAGGTATGCAATAATGTTTGTAAAAAATTTGTAAAAACTAAACAGCAATTGTTATCGGTATCACGGAGGTTTAAGGTTATAAGCTAGTATAAATTTTCAAATTTTATAACGAGTATCAAGAAATTTTATCGGAAAGTGTTTGTTAGTTAAAAGAAATTCTTTAAACCAGCTGGCGAAAACCTGTAAACTTTCAAGCATCGGTATTATTACAGTATTGGTTGTCTCTAGAGAAATTTGGTTGGTAAATTATGGTTGGTTGCCCGTGATTTCTATTGTGTAATTTGTACATTGTATTAGGGAAAATTTCAATCTAATAAATCAATTGAGGATTATTATTGTATCTTTGTATTTATCAATAAATTTTTTTAAATATACTCTTCTTCTTTTTAATTTCTATTAGTATAACTGGTAATATCATTTACACAATTTCTGGTTACATTGGAGGAAGCATTTTCATTGTAAAAAATAGTTTTTAGTAGTTTGTTTCATTCTGGAAATAGTCCTAGAGACATTTTAGCATTTTTATTTTTTGTAATTATCAAAATCCTGTAAACCGTCATAGTGACATACAGCTAACAGCCGTCCCTATATGCACAAAAATTAATTTATAAAATTTTGTTGCATGGTTGTAGAAAAAGTATAGTATTCAATTCGCAAGTAATGGCAATTTCTCACTCGAACGTACTGCAGCACTCGCCTACGGCTCGTGCTGCAAACTTAGTTCTCGTGAGAAATTGCCTACATTACTTGCTCATAGAATAATATACTATTTTCTACTCCTATTGAGGAATGCATTCATTATCATGGCAGTTTATGATAAGTAATACTAACCATTCCCCACACACACATGGCAAATATTTAATTCCTAGCTCCTCATATCCCGCGAGTAGTGAGAAATATTTCATTCCTCACGGCTTTAGAACCAATTACAGCTCTGGATTTTTCATTTCCATATTGTTTTGATACACTGGTTAGCTACATTGTCAATGCATTGATACCGTCGCTAAGTGACGAGCGCACCAAACAATTTTAATCTGTCAAAATCCTGTAAACCGTCATAGTGACATACAGCCGTTCCTATATGAACAAAAATTAATTTATAAAATTTCGTTGCATGGTCGTAGAAAAAGTATAGTATTCCATTCGCAAAGTAATGGCAATTTCTCACTCGAATGTTTTGCAGCACTCGCCTACGGCTCGTGCTGCAAACTTCGTTCTCGTGAGAAATTGCTGTCATTACTTGCTCATAGAATAATATACTAATTTTATAATGAATAAATATTTTTTAAGTTGCTCATTATATTTATATAGATGTAGCGAGTGTATTGAGCATTTATTTATTTAAGTGTAGACATATATTATGAAGGGAACATTCAAATACATAAATGCATAATTATTTATTCTGATATACATTTATATAAATTTATTGCACATTTATTCTTTTTAATGCACGAGTAACTTTTTGCGTTGCTCAATAATTGTTTGTATTGGACAAATATTTTTTGTATTGGTCAAATATTTTATCAAATGCTTACAATAAATGCACGTTTTATATATTGCGCACATAATTTGTACTGTTTTTATTCCCTTTTCCTTGTGGATTTTAATACATACCTCTTTCTGTGGAAGATACTTCTACTATCCTACTTTTTCAAATATGAGAATTAAAATGAAAGCAAACTCAATTAAAATGATATATTTGATAAGGACTTTTGCTACAAAATATTCACAAACGATTTCACATAAACTATACTAATACTTCTAACAAAAAAAATACATAAATACAGAAAAAAATAATTTACATCGGAGCATCTCAGTCGCTGACGGTAAAAAACTCTCAAAATTATCATCATAACAATTTTATTTATAGTCATGTAAAGGAAGGCCTAACATCCATAGCTCCGTTCCCAATGTAGACTGGACGCCCGATTAATGAGTTACATGTTTTGTTACAATAAATAATGGAAAGCAAGGCACAATTATCGATGAATTCAGACATTTAAATATTTAATTCAAAGTACAATTATGATGTTAAACACAGGAGGAAAGGACTAACTATATTTACAAAAAAAACTCTTGTCACTAAGATACAATATGTAATGGTTCATTTATATTTGTTCATTTTTTTTTGCACTTAGAAAGATTTGTGATTAAAAATGTACAAATAGTCCGTAGTAATAGTAGTAAAACGTCACACAGTTTTGAACAATCGACGATGTCTTTTTGATTATACATATAAGTAACAGTAAAAAAAATAATAGTCATAATAAAAGAGAAAATATATTAGTACAAAAACAATTTGATCAAATAGTACAACGGCAGTGTGTTGCCTGTTACAGCCAAATCCAAACAATCAACAACAGTGAGAGACACGGAATAGCGTTTGCTATATATATATATATAAAATGACAATAAGCGATAGTCTCCATGTTACACATCAACTCTATAAAAACTACAAAACATCAAGATTTTAGTTAACTTCATCTTGTAAAAGTTTCATCTCATTTTTTTTCACTTAATAAATAAAACAGGATGCCTTGGGGTACAAAAGATAAATGAGAAATGCGTTTTTGCGGTGAATAGGACGTAGAAACTATTTCGACAGTTTGCTGATGACTCTGATTAACGCTCCATTTTCATCCTTCAATCGTTGCACTTCCGTTTTCAGGACATCCAATTGCTGAAAAATTAAAAATAATTAGATTTTGTACACTATTTAAACTCGACAATAAGCACATTGATCAAACAAATCAAATGACATCTAAGCTAGAACATTGCACAACATTTAACAATTATGGTTTATGTTAGATGAGAGGCCTACTATGCCGTGCTAAAACAAAAGGTTGAATCTGCAACCTTGTTAAAAGTTCCAAAAATGTTGAGTTTAAGAATGTGTTGTGCTGTTACTTTGCAACTAGAACTATTCTAATAAATATTTTACAATTCTCTGTCATGTTCTTAAATATTTAGCTTCATAGATCAACAACAAATCAGTTAAACATCTACTTATGTTTTTATCAGAAATTTTCAGATACAACCTTTTATCTTAGCATAGCAGTAATAACTGTGCAATAACAATATAGGAGAAAAAAGATTTTATATTCTCAAAAATAAATGTAATATTGTTATATAAGTTACTAACATCCCACCTGTTTCTTCTTTGTCATCATCAATATTGTTCATAAGTATTAATAACTTATAATATGTAAGTAGCCTTTCACAGCCAGCATCATTTACAAAATAAATAAATGGATTATTAAATAAAAGTAAAAATTAATTAGACCACCTGTATTTCTTGATAGGAGGAGCAGAAGAGTGTATTGTAACAACTTACATATTAAAACATTAGATATTTAATATCATATGTGGAGAAATGGCTACACTGTCAATTCTGGTTTTACAAAAACAGCCACAAAATTTATTGTATTTGTTGATATACCTACTCCAAAAAATATAAACGCGTTATGACAGGATTCTGTAAGTAGGCTGAAATGAAAGACTAATCTCAAGACTGTAAAAAAAGGAGTGAAAACTTTATTCTGGTTTTTGCTTTATCACACATCGTATGACAGTGTTGTAATTGTGTCAGATTTTTTTGATTTTCAAAATATGAAGTTTCGTCCCGATACCTTTAGTAGTTTCTCCGGCATTGTTGCCAAAAAACGGGCACACACACACACACATAGACATTTTCTTGTACCTTGGTCAAAAATGTTCGGGGGACCCAGGACATATTTTCGCTAAAATCTCAGAACAAAACTTATTTTCGAAGCGATTACAATACTTTGTCATACTACATATGCTAAAGTAAAAATAAAGAAATGGAGCCCGTGCAGAATCGTACTATAATTAATTGGGTTATGTTCACATTTCCATTCACTGACTTCTTCCCACAGAAATGACTTCTACCTTAAAAACAGGAAATTTAGTGGAGATTTTGACGCTATCAATTTTATTAGGTTCCTAAAGTTTGCCTAACTTCACTAAGCTCTTGGTAGAGCTTTGGAAATCCCGTTTCAACGTCGGAGCTCCGATATTATACCCACATTACATAACAGATGCCAGCACCTAATGGCGACAGCTTAATCCATTGGTCATTGGTCATGTCCAGCAGACTAACCAGTAAGTTACTGGTGGATCAACAGTGATGGAAATTGGAATTTTGTGTGTTTCAGATACGTAGAGCGGTCGAAAACAGTCCTCAATTGATATGGTGGGGAAATACTGTCTACGCATATTAGTAAAATGATACAAAAAGATACAAATATTTCCGGCTCGGCTATATCCAATAATCCATTGGAGTTATAATGGTCAACCATCTGTGTTACATATTATGATTATTATTGGAACAATTCTAGTTTGTTTTGCCAGTAGTTATGGTGAAGTTTCACTCAGAGGTCACCGAATAGCGGCGCGGCAGTTTATTAATGCCGAGAAAAATACAGTAAATTGTTCGTAGCGGTTCACGGGCAATAATTTCTAATGTGGTAAGTTTGTGAGTACTAGGAATCGAATGTAAAGAGATAAATATATCTTTTAAAGCCTATATTAAACAGTCAGGAGCCTATACAGGCATGTCACAATCCTAGATTTATATTAAGCCCGCTCCAGACTCTTGCGGAGCAACCTCGGCGAGTATCCTCGGCAAAGTTGGCCAGTGCGAGGAACGTATATCCACACTCTCGCCTTACTTTGCGAGAACTTCAGTACCATGTTTACTTCTTCGTAGTCCTTCGTTGTATCCCTGTGACTTAAGTTCCAAAAACCGCCTTTGGCGCGAAGTCGGCCAGAGCGAGGAGAGGTAGCACGAGTCGACTCAAGTGACCCCTCCACATTCTCATGCCTCCGTCAACTTGTACCTACTTCGCGAAAGTCTGGCGCGGGCTTTATGCCTTTGGATTTAATGTTTATGCAACCCTATAGACCGCTCAACTTAAGGGTGAATTCCGCTTTACTGATGTCTCACCGATTGGTTTGTTGGTCATGGCCATCATTGGCAGAAAAACGGTCAGCCTTTTCTGCGAATTTCTATGAAGTCGCATTACTTTTAACAGACTATCACATGGTACCAGAAAACCAACATTTTGAGCATATTTAAAAGAAAAATTCTTAATTTAAAGGACAGATAGCTAGTTCAAACCACATAACAAATAAATTTTCGCATTTTTATTATTACCTGCAAAATATTTCATCAAAACTTACCATCTAAAAAAATTTGGGTAACTTACTAACCTTTTGTTTAATATTAACTATTTTGCATAACAAGTAATAAAATTATAAAGTAAAGAAAAACATAAAAACAACGCCGTTCGTAAAATCTATTATGCGAAAATATACATCACATGTTAGGTAACTCTATCTCATAGCAAGTACGTAATCTACACCATGCACAAGGACCGTCGCTTCGGGAATGTACAACGACGATTAAACATTTATCTTGTAAAGAAATTACAACAAAAATACCAAAACAAGCTAGGTTCCTAAAACAAAAGCATCACTGTAACACACCCACCTTGTAAATGATCATTATAATAAATACTACAACAAGTTAGTACGTGTTACACCAGCTCAAAATAAAAACATCATCTCCAACAAAACATTCAAGTTAGATAAAATATGATGATAGGCGCACGCACAAGACAATCGCAAATGAGAAAACGGAAACACGTTAGGGCTATGAGACGGAAACAGAGTGTAAAGGTCTATTTACAATGCAATCCGGAGTATCAGTAAAGTAAGAGATGAATAATTAAGTGTCGTCATTAGTTTTTATTTTTAAAAGTTATTCTAAGATTTTCTTAAGTTATATAATTACAATTTGATTCACATGTATGTAGTTATAAACCACATGTTTGAGAATAATGTTTTCTTTTTAATTTAAGTTGACTAACTAGCAATTTGTGATTATTTTCTACAGTTTCTCCACGGAATTACGGTACATCTTACTTTTTCATCATTACTTTCGGATAAACACTGTAAACTGGCCTTAAAATAAACAAGAGGTGGTGCATCGACAGCGGCTTGCCATAGAGAGCTGTGCGTGATCAACATGTTACCTATTTCTCTGTGGCGATGCTGAGTTTGTTGACGACGCGAGTCAGGGCCCTGTTTTCCGCCCTCATCCGCTCATTCTCAGCTTTCAGTTTTTGTAATTGCTAAAAAACAACAATTCCGATATACCAATACGGATACCGACTGTCATGGACAAGTAATTGATCATTGACAATTTGCCACACGGCTGACGTGATAGTGTTTGAGTTGATTTTTATTCAATTTTGATATTCTCTGGGCGAGAGAGGCAATTTTGACACTACTTAAGCCGTATTCAGACCTGTTAGCCGGTCATGGTCAAGTCAATAAAATGTAAAACTAACCAATCACAGCGCGATATATCAAATTGTAATCATTGTAATTCATCTTTTTAAATTGACATGTCGCACAGCAAAAATCATTTCAATTTTGACGTTCCAATGATAGGCAGAGTAATAGTTATTTATTATACAAGGAAAAAGTATTAGATTTTAGCTCGAGGTTCTGTTGTCTCCTGACGCGAAGCGGAGGGAGACAAAAACCGAGAGTCCATTTTTCGAAATTGTTTTTTTTTTTTCAATATGTTCTTCCTATGGTTTCGCGAGAGTGAAAAGTAGCATAATATTGCTAGATCTTTTAATTATGTACAATAAATGCACTTTTACGCACAAGCAACTGTTCTTAGCTACTACGGCTGAGGCATTACCCACACGACACGTTGTTTACAGGATGTCACCTTCCGAGTCTTGAATATTTACAATGGATTTTAATAGAGCATCATATTTTATGCTTATATACTGCTAATCGGAGTACCTATGGTTAGGATAGGTGAGACCCTTGGGTTAGACCCTCGTTTTGTCGATAGAAGTTGTTGTTGAATTGAACAACATTTTGATTTAAACTGTATATAACAAATCAACCATGTTGTAATTATCCAAACTATGAGATTGGACAAATTTGGGTCTGGTATAAAGTGTTGTAAAATCATTTCTGCTTCCTTTGTGGGGACATTTGTGTACAGATTGACTATATCAAATGATACCATAAAGTAAGTATTGTTTATTCTCTCATTATACATCAAATTATAGCTAAAGATGCATTACTTGTGGTTGTAATGTATGTGCATTAATTGTTGTTGTGCTATCTACGATACGTGATAAAATAATGGGTGATCTAAAATGACGGACAGTTTGAATTTCCCGCCACAATTGTGATGTTGGTAATAGTTGCAAATGACAGCTGTTATTTTTGTTTAGTGGCGTAGGTATTCTTTCTTGTATAGGGATTTATTCTCTGAATAAAGGTATATTAAACTGAAACAATGAGAGATTAAAAAACTTTTGGTCTTAGTTAGTTATGCTAAAGACATTGGATATGAATAAAACATTAACAAGATGGCATATTTTAAAACTACTGTATATTTCATAAATACACTGTGGGCAATAAAAACGTACAAATTTTTAATCACTTGTACTTCCAATAATATTTAGTCAATTCAAATATTTCTTTAAAAAACAAATTGCTTATAGTGTGGGGATTGAAACTATACCATGTTTGGAATAACAGAGCTTTTCATTCCAAAGTTATGTTGCTTTATGTTTGTGTATGCAACATTTCTGATAATATCGGGTCAATTTAATGTGAAATGAAATGTGTATAAAAATCAATGGGTAATGACATTTGTCTTGTTTTGGTAAAAAAGGACACTAGATATCTTATAGCATCGTGTACAGGGTGATTTTTTTCTATACAGGCTGAAATATTTAAATATTTAAAAAATTCTCTTTCTCCTTTTTTATTTTTATATCATGTTTAAATAAAGAGCACTTCCAACATCAGCCTGAAGCCACCCTAAATACAGTGTTGTGTTGTTTCCTTTTTTTAGAAATTTTTTATTTGAAGATGTAATTTTTACGTGAAAAACGAACAGCAAAGACCTGACCGTCCGACAAGTGAAAGCAAACTCCCATAATTTTAGTTCAATACTAAACGATGTTGATTTTAGTACCAAATCACTGCAAAAGCTAAAATATACCTTTAAAAGCTAACATAAAAATTTGCAAAAAATCTACAGCCCTACAATTGTAGTGCAATATGCTAAGAAAAATCCATCAAAAATTTCAAAATCAAACGGCGCCCGTAATAAAACTAAACGTTGGTCATAGTTACTCCACCATCTTTAAAGATAACTCAAGTTTGCAATTGGACTTTTCGTGATATGCAATGGAATCCCCCTTTTTTTTTTTTCTGCGCAAACGTCCAATTCTTTGCTTTGTTGAGTAAAAACAGCAAAAAAACAATGTTCCAAAATGACCAAAAGAAAACAGATGTCATTACCTACTTATTTCACGCCTTTCATTTCCCATTAAATGATCCGATATTGACAGAAATGTTGCCTTGCCATATATCAACCAACATTACATTGGATTAAAACATTCAATTATTACAAATATGGTATGTTTTCAATGTTCACAATAGGTTCGTTCGAGCAGCCGTAAAAACCAGTCAGAACAATTGGGGATTCTTGTACGCATACGCAATGCAGGCTTTTGCAGGGCAAAACCGCCATTTGGCATGCGCAGGAGAAAGAATTAGTGCTTTATGCACTTATTGTACTGCTGCTCGAACAAACCTAATATAAGCAATTAGTTTATCAAAGAAATGCTTGAATTTAATTAACATCTTTGGAAATATGAGCAATTGAAAATATGTACCATTTTTTTTGGCCCACGTGTATAATATGTAGAAAAATAAATTTATTATGTGATATTTTTTTCAATTTTAACCTGTCTTATCCGTAAAAAAGTCCCATAATCCATCAATTTTATGCAATTTTCAGTAACAGAGTTGTTAAATCGAACAAAAGTATCAAAAATCTACCACTATGTAGAAGGAAAATTATATACGTCATATACATATATATACATTAAATTATATACCGGGTGCGGCAAAAGTCAGTTTACCGATTTGCATATGAGAGAAAAACGCAAAAAAAAATAATGGCAAAAAAAATTATTTCCGAAAAGATATAACGTCAAAAATTAAAAAAAAAAAAAAACGCGCATGCACGAATATCCGACAGCGTAAACTGACTTTTGCCGCACACTGTATATTTATATAAATTTTATTATTTATATATACGTTAACCTTAGTGTAATTTAGTGATTCTGTTAACTAATAGCAGAGAAACCCCCTCAGAACTTGAACGTGTTCTGCGCGTAGAACTAAGGGGTACGGATTTCCCTTAACATACAGGACATTATTGGCGTTCAATGTTTATTAGTTTTATAATCCCATCCTGAATAACTTTCAATAAATCACTAACTAACATCTTAAGACAACTAACATAAACTGCTTAATTTGTGAATTAGTTTTAGTACAGTTTTTGGTTACGATGTGTTAAACCTCATTTAATCACTCGTTTCTGTTTAGATAACCCCATTTTTAAGAAGGAAGATTACATTTAAGATTATAAAAAAAAAATAAGATTATGTTTTTCCACTAAATAATCTGTACAATGTAGCTACATATACTAAACACTGATTCATATCTTGAGGCGAGAATGCAACGCTCAACATCATTACGCGTGCATATTTTCAGGCTGCCAGCAGAGAAAAATTGCGTTCTCTGTTCCATCTTAGTTCTCTTAGCAACTTACAGCATGACAACACAGAGATGGTAGGAACGTGCCTAAGCAAAATAATAACTCAAAACAAATGCCAACAAATTTATTTTTTTTAATTTAGATTTGAAAATACCATATCATTGTCAAGGTTGATTCTGCATTATCTTACAGTACCTATTCAGATATAATTTCCCACCGCATCGCTATTAAATCAATTGTATTATAGGATTTTGCTGCATTATCAACTTTCTGGACAAAATGCGTCAATTTTTTAACTACAAAAAACTGAAAATTAAAAATCAACTCAAAAACATTACACGCCCATAACGCGCTATAAGAAACGTCGAGAAATATATTATATAAAGTGCAAACCAAATGCTAAATTTTGCGTCTGCATCATAAATGCTTGTCGTTAGAAAACAAGCAAAACCGTCGAAAAAATGTGCTGTGAAGTGATGTGTTTGGAGTGTAGTGATTAATCGCTACAAAAAATCTCTAGTTTTGTTAAGGTCTCTCGTTGTCAAAAACAGAAAGAATAGTATTAAAAGTAATTAATCAAAACCCTCGAGAGGAAAAAATAAAACAGAAATAAGAGTACCAGGAGCAAGCGGTAGCAGCAAAAATCTACTCCAAAAAAGTATAAGAAAAATAAGGGAAAAATATTAGGTAATTATTAACTACCGAAAAAATAATGGAAAAAGAAAATCTCGTTCGATGTGGTTTTTGGAAAAATTGGTTTGCACTCACCTTAAGCTCCTCCTCCATTTCGCTGAGCTTTCTCTCCATTGCTCGCTTCTCTCGTTTTTCTAATTCGGATAAGGAATTTTTACTCGTCTAGAAGGAAAAAATCCATTACATATCTGGTGGGATTTATACATATTTATCTCATTTATTATTTTATTCTTTAGCAGAGTTCATAAAAGCAAAAAAATATCAAAACTTCAAACCTGATTTTGATGAAAATTGAAAGCATCGTCATGTACTTTAGTTTAACAGTACTTATATAGTGGAAAATAAAAGTTAGATATATGGAAATCATGCAAAAGATACAAAAAAGTCAAAAATGTTTCAACAAAATTGGGGCCTTTCCAAAGTAAAAACCCTTTTGTATAGAAATGGTACTTACAACTGTTTGTAATTTCTCTAGTGTTTGTTTAGTATCCCTAAGTTCCTCGTCTGACTTCCTGACTTTGTCCTTCAGTCTGTCAATCTCCACCAAGGATTGTTCGTACAGCCTCTTGTAGTCAATCTCTCCATTCTCTCCTCGCAGGATTAAATCGCTCGAGCTACTCACACGAGAGCTTCTACTCGATCTATCATTACCACTCTGCAAGATAAAAACAAAATGTTAGTATCGACACATTTAAATCAAATGAATTAGTTTTTTTATGTGGGTGACTCTACAATAAGACGTATTTTTGGTGACAATCCAATTTTCTTAACATAGCAATTTAGATTGTTACCTGATATGAAGAAGAACTTTGTGAACTATACGACACCGAATGTGTTATTAACAAGATTATTAAGTTACCATCGCTGTAAATATTGTTTCACGCTCGCGTACATAAAGCTGGGATGTGTTCCTATTTGACGTGATGTTGGTAACAACCATCGCGCAAATCGTTCAAAAATTACTCTCATTGGGCAGTGCGAGTCACGGAACAACGGGGTATTCGTGTTTAGTAGGGTGACTGTCGGCTCTCCCCTTGCAAGGCTCAATTTATTATAATTCACTTAATCATTGTGATTTTACTAGCTACTTCCTGTAAGAAGGGAAATAATAAACCTGGTAGTTGAATAGATCTATAAAAAGATTTCCACGTATGTCAAAACATGCCCCTTTCCTGGCATATGATTCATCTCTCGTACATGGCCGGGGAATATACAAAGTGGCCATGGGTAATATTATATATTAGCACAGTGTGTTCATTTCAAATGTATCCACTCTTAATAACTCTAGTCCAGATACGATTACTGCTTTGAGTGGAAACACGTCGATATAGATATCGAGGGGAAACTCAAAAATGGTACCTAGAGAATTTTAGATTTCAGTGTTCGAAAACAGAATGTATTTTTGTCTAGCAAATAATTGTGGCCATTTCGAACATGCCATAAAATAATTTCTTATTGTATTATTTATTTTTATTTTTTATTTCTTATAGCTGTAATAAATTTAATTCAACAGTGTATCCAACCCGCAATGTTTTGTTAATAATAATTGATTTCATACCTTCCATCTGTGTAGTCTATCTTAAGAACCAATCGATCGATTTCATTTTTTATCATGGTTGAGTAGAGAATTTTATGCCCTTTCAAATGATATATCACAAGGTAGCGGGTGCTATTTGAAATTTCGAAGTGGGGTGACTGAGGGTGAAGGGATGAAACCTAAAATTCTCTAGGTACCATTTTTGAACTTCCCCCTCGATATCTAAATCGACGTTTTTCCACTCAAAACAATAATCGCATCAGGTCAAGAGTTATGAAGGGAGAAGGGTTGAGTTATTTTATACCTTCCATCTTCTGTGTAGTCTAATACTAAGAACCAACCGATCGATTTCGATTTTTTATCATGGTTGAACACCGAAACTAGTGATGGTGATAGTGATTCGGATTACATAATCGATTAAAATCGATTTTGGAAATAATCGTCATGTCGCGATTATTATTTTTAAAAATCGATTTTTCATAATCGATTTTAATAATCGATTTTAATAATCGATTTTTCATAATCGATTTTAAAAATCAATTTTCATAATCGATTTTTAAAAATCGATTTTTCATAATCGATTTTTCATGATCGCTTATTCTCGATTTAAAGTCGCGTCGAATGAATTCTGCATTTGAGAAATTATTTGCTGCTCTGCTGGTGTACTCACTAACCATGTGTGCACGCTCTATCGCTAGCACCACAGGCGACAATATATTAATAAAACCGCTCAATTAATTAGATTTGTTAGAATAAAAAGAAATGTGACAAACGTAAAATTTGGCGAAGCCTGCTTCAATGCTAAATTCTAATATTTCAATTACAACAGACAATATCAATTATTATCATTAATTTTCGAATTATTTCGCTATTTTTTAATAATCGATAATATAATTCGAATGAACCAAAATCGTTTATTAAAAGACAATTATAAAAAATTCATTATTAATAATCGGTTTTAATAATCGATTCTTAATAATCGATTCTTAATAATCGATTATTAAAGTCGATTATCAAACATCGATTTTTAAAATCGATTTTTCAAAATCGGGTTTTCAAAATCGATTTTTCAAAATCGATTTGACAATATCGATTTTTCAAAATCGATTATTAAAATCGATTTTTCAAAATCGATTATTAATCGAGAATATCTTGAGAACCAAATCATACGATTTTGCAAATCACTCGAATGCTAAAAATCGATTCTATAAATAATACGATTATGCCCATCACTAACCGAAACGTCCCGATCTATTCTCGGCAGTATGATAATATAAATCCTGCTCGTTTAGTAGTGGCAATTACGTTTTGGGATCGCCTCTAAAAAAATAAACTACGTTTTTATCGGTTATGTAAACATACATTATGTACTTGGAACTGACTGTTGCGCACTTCTATATTTACTGCCGCCAAGAATAACGCGCTATTATTAATTATCAGGAAAATTAAAGATGGACAGACTGTGGTAGTTCTAATTTGAGGCGCGGCGTACAATGGCTTTGCGAGAAAATTGCAACGTTCCGGCTGTCATATCGCCTCTTTTTTTCGAAAAATTTAACTGACTATCTTTGATAAATTATTGATCATATGTTCATACTAAAAATGACAATAATATAAGGGTAAATTTAGTACCATTCCTCTTAAACCACCATATCCATTATTTAGACAATTAAAGTGTACTTCTATACAACTATAATTATGTGTATAAAATGCTCTCCAGGAAAAGCGCTAGGAAAAACGCGATCTTAAAAAGATGCAAAATAAAAGACGAGAACAGAAGGAATTGCCAAAGATGCAAGTTTTAAGCCGCTTTAGTATCTATCTAGTCAACAATGATAATTCAGAGGAATTATAATTTACTAATCTGCATCACAATTTACGTTTTCTGATATACAATTTCTTATTCTGAAATACAATTGGTTTTCTGAAAGAAAAAAAAAATCAAATTATATTTCAATTAAAAGAAATTATATAATTGAAACAAAGTGGGTTTCTTGGATAATAATTCTATAATAATGATGATGGTGATAGACCTAATTTCTGTAGACTATTGTTTACTGTCTATTTGTTTGTCACCTTTACGAAATTTGGAGTATGCCAAAATGTGAACATTGTAGTTTGAAAATCAAATTTATTTTGATTTTAGCAATGTGTTCACGATTTTGAGAATATGAAACAGTAAGCTAGTTTTATATCTATACAACTGAAACGTGCGATAGAAACCATGCAACTTTCCGAACCGCGTTCGATATGAAAAAAAAATTGTCCAGCTTTTACACCTATGCAACTTTATAAATTTGATGCTTTCAGTATTAGTGACTTATTAACTGTAGTTACTTAAATTGGCAGCAGCAGCTAGCTACCATTAGTATAACCTCAATACATTTTGGTTTATATAAGGCGATTTCGCGTGGCTGAACGGTTGGATGTGGTTGACAGAGCGGTTCTAAATCGTCATCACTTTTGAAACGTCAGCAGCCGCTCGACAGAAAATCATCCCGTCCCATTCATAGGTTAGGTGTTAGCTTTCGCTATACAACATCCATGGTAAACCACCTAGGAACCGTGTCTGCCCCCGAGTGTCCGTCTCCAGTTGAAAGAGGCCATGGCTGGCCTTTTGTAAATCCCTAAACTAAGTTGTTTCACACCAATGGTACCATCACACGCAGTCACCCATGATACAAATAAGACCTCGTAAGCACAGACCAGCCATGGGGGCACTCCTACCCCTCGGTACTCGTGTTAGTCGGGCTTCCCCGACACCGTTGGACGAGTCACCGGGGAGGCCATTTTCGCAAACCTCTAATCAACATCTGTACACACCGTAGAAGGGCGGCCACTGACACACAGCATAGGAACCATGGTATAGGGTAGCCCCCGCTGGTTCTAGGAGTCTACACCGAATAGTAGTGCATCCCACAGCCTTGAATTACTGCAAGTACTCGTGTCGGAAACCTTCCGGAATCCACGTTTGACGAGTCACCGCCCGGGACGCTAACGTTATCCGTACCCATCGAGGTTAGAATGGTTACCCTTTCATCGGAGCACCGTCGAGTACGCTTACGCTGAGAACTCTACCACATGTCATCTTTCTCAGCGGCTCCTCATTCCCCACATACGTGGGACAGGGTAGCTCCACATCGAGAAGGGTATAAACGTCATGTGGGCTATGGCGTCTATCCGCAATTGCCTTAATCCCTATTCGGATATACTAGATATCAGAACGTAAGTCCTCATGATAGCACAACTTCCGAATGCCCCGTTTGATGAGTCACTGGCGAGCACAAGATGCCTGGTATCCCTCCGTCACATCTATTACTGCCTTGGTCGCCGTTACTGACTAGGTCAACCAGAAACCAGGAATTGGTTGGAGGTAAAATATGACAGTAATGACATGCGCAGTGGTCTACCGGTCATTCAGACAACGACGTACGTATCCATTTTACCAGAACCGAAACGAACCGATATTTCAAACCAGCCTGGCAAGCAGGTTCAAGATTTTGACGGACCGAATCGAACCAACTGCAACCGTAAAGTCATCAATCGCCATCTGAAAATGGTTGGTTCAAAACGCAACCGAACCGTTCCACGCGAAATCGCCTATAGTATGTGACAGACTATTTTGCATGAGGGTGTCAACTACAACATTTCAGTTTTTAGCAAAAAAAAATTCTAGAATGTTACGAAAATCGCACGTTCAAGTTAAGTTGCACGTATTTAGAACTGACCCAGCTAATTCCATGCAAAGTGGTAATATTAAAAAAACGCATAGTGTAAAACAAAAAATCGCACGCGACTTGACAAATGATTGAATTGCGCCTTTGAGTTGGACAGATGTAAAAGTGGCTTTACAATTCTTACAATGTATCCTTCGGAATTCAACGAAGTCAAACTGTGCGACCTGGAACCCATCCCACTCGCTGCCAGCGCATTCTGCGACCGTGTCAACGAATTCTCCCTAGTAAAACTGCCAGCCCTATTCATCTGCCGAGACGATCTACTGGCATATTCCCTACTGTTGTCGTACATCTTCGAATAATTCGGCGTAACTACATTTATATTCGACAAGGCCTTGGCGGGTATCGTCAAGCTGGCGTATCCGCTCGAAGAACCCAAGGAGCCGTTCCTGTACCCATTTTGAAAGTATGGGCTCTTGTAGTTTGAGCTGTAGGAACTCCCATAGTTCTTGTAGGAACTAGTTGGAGAGTAACTGGAGTATGGAGTGTTTGTCGGTATGGCCGATAGAGCGGAGGAGAAGGGGCTGCTGTGAGATCCCACGTAACTTCTGGGGCGGCTATAACTGGTGGAGGAGCCGGACGACGAGCTGCCATTGCGGACTGCCGACGAGGAGCGCCGCCTGGCGGGCGCAACCGGTTGTTTTGACCGAAATGACATCTTTTGGTCGAAACTAGAACTGTTTGTATTGTCTTCGACCTGGCTCTTGATGAACTAATCACTCTTTATCGGAAACTGTTTGCTTTGAAGTCAGAAAACAATACTAATTGAATTTTTAGATAATTATAATAGATGAGTCGTTGAGTGCTTTGGAAAGAGCGAGATTTGGACTATGGATATCTAAACTGTTTATGGTTTAAAGTTTAAACTAGTATTGAGACACCCGCCGTTAATAATATCTTACTCCTTGCTTTTGCTTTTACCATTCTTATATTTCTACATTTTTATATTCAGCTATGTCCCATTTTATGAAAACCGCATCTTCATGACTGAGTTATGGTTCATAAATCATAAATTTGTTCATAAAATCAAAATCTTGGTCCGATTTTGGTGTTTATTTCGGAACATGTACATTCATCAAGATAGCCACATTACTCTGTGGAGTAATTAAGAAACTTAATGAATTAAAAATTAAAAGTAAAAGTAATTAATTACTTGATTAAGGCTGGTTGACTTGAAACTGAGTAGGGTAGGATCTCCATTTGCGAAAATATTTAACCGCAAATGTAAATATAGGTGGTACCTCATGAACGAACGGTTTCTATATTTACATTTGTGTTTAAATATTTTCGCAAATGCAAGGATTTTCAATGGTCTATTTGTACCCCACCCTACCCTACGCTTTACAAAAATTTCAGACATGGGGAGAATGTTGGGTATAGGCAAAACCGGGAGAGCTGAAGATTACTCATAGATTTCAGCTGTTATTTTCGACATACGTTACAGATTATTTCTAAATATTGACGCGTGTTAAAACGAAATAGCATACTTTTCATACGTGTGCTGTATAAAATAAATGGGTAAGACAAAAAGGTACGTCTGTTCTTAGAACCATAAGAACGAATGACAGCGGTAACAACCTAACGTCCAATTCGAGCGCGAACGTGTGATGTGAACGAGATGTTTTCGTTGGTATGTTTTCACTTGGCTTCTGTTAAACATGGTAATGATGGATATATAAATTAGATAGGATATTATCACAATTAAATGACAGTATTTTTAATAATTAAATATTAATCTTTAACGAACTACCTAGTAGGCAACCTAATATACACAGCTATATAACCAATCCACGCGATACGTCCATATCTTGGTTCATACGATTTTAAGCTATGAGTCATCTTCAGCTCTCCCGGTTTTCCCTATATAGCGTTTCAACAGATATTTTACCAGTACTCTAGTACTGTATAGGGTGTCGACCTTACACATCAAACCATCATGTTGGTTCTCCCGGTATAAGCTGTAACGGTTTTCTTCACAATCCTGATGAATTTGGTTACTATTATCCAATATAATAATCAAGGATCATCATGCATCATGTGGCAAAGTTTTTTTGCGGTGATTCTGATAAAAATAGGTTATTGCATGTTTGTAGAAATGATAACCAACACGTACCTAAACTTGATTGTTCAACGCAGGTCAATTTTTCTATACAGAAACTTCCAAAAGAACTTATAGCAATTAACTATATTCTCTGAAATTATTTCCAGATAACTATATCTTAATATTAGTATTGTTGTGAAGACGATTTCAATAGTTTAAGAATATTCTAAAAAATATGTACCAACCGCTGCATTAAAAAAGTAATTTTGTTTTTAAATTAATTGTCTTTTGTAGCATTGATTGGTGTATATTTTCCTTTATTTGTTCCCAATTTCTTATCGAAAAAGAAATATCCTCTTACACACGTAAAGTCTTCATGGAATTAATATTTTATTTTGATAAAGCTAATTACTAATATCTTCATTTTACGTAACTATTTGATATATAACAGAGTACAGAATAATTATAATTTTCCTGAAAACAACGTACGGTGCAATGTATTCGCTTTAATATTTGTAATGTCATTCATGGTATTGAGCAAGTAAAAGAAAACAACCTGCAGTCGAGGTTTTGATGATGGTTCAGTAATAATAGATTGAATCGTGATGTATTTCATACCGGCTAGATATGTATACTGTGTTTACTAAGCGTATGTTTTTAAAGGTTATGTTAAAGGTTGCAAAACAACGTGTTTTCGGTGAAAATTTTCCGGTTTATTTTGTCCTACACTACATCCGGTTACAAACAGGCTAAACAGAGGGCTCCATATCACCATCATTATAACATATTCAGAATATTATGTATAGCACGATATATTACGAGTATTACAGAAATGTAGCTATTTATTGGTGTGGTCACGCATAATCACGTGCAGGTACGCTTAAACGTTTCATTGATAATTTATTCTCTTTGTTTATTGCTAATAACGTCTCCGAAGACTTAGCAGGCTTATTAAAACGCATAACCGTTAATACACGAAGCACGTGTTATTATTATACTTGACCAATCCCCATGTATGACTTAAATATTAAACCGAGTAATATGCACCGTCCGTTGTTGTTTTGAGAAAAATCATGATGCATCTGTACTTTAGTTATATTTAAGTTAAGATCATAAAAATTTAGATATAAATTACATAAAAAATATTGCGTACCAACTATGTCCAACCCAACCACAAACAACCAATCGCAAATTAATGAAGTATGAAGGTCAGCACATAGGTGTGTATCTAATCGTGATTTTTTTACGTAACTACGTAAACTAATTCACCAATACATAACATTACTAATGATATATATACAGGTTATCCCATTTTTCTCGCAATATGTCTGTATTAACAAAATCGAATACGAATGGGTCTAACTGCTTATATATAAAAAAATTATTGTTTCGTATTTTTTTATATTTCAAATTACTAACGTTTTAAGAGTTTAAAAAACAAAATAAATTCATAAAAACTTTCTGCTCAGAATAACATCTTGTGTAAAAAATGCGAGATAAAAGTGGGACACCTGTAAATATGCAGCTTATTTTATCTCCATTGTTTATCAACAAAGCTCAGCTAATATCAACATTTTTTAAAATTGGCAGCCTCTCGCATACACAAATCACAAATATTGATCGCGGGTTCTGACAAATTAGCCCAACTAATCTATTATAATCATCTAATCCAACAATGAATTCATCGCAAAGCTTTCAGAATTAAAAAAAATAATGTACCGCACAAAATGCAAGTTATAATTCCAACCTTCTCACTTAACGCGCAAAACAAAATTTCAAAACACTTTTCACAAATATTTCTCGAGGAAAATAAAACAACAGGTAAATCGCACAGGACTCGAGCACGCGTGTTACAGCCGCTGAAAACGAACGTGAACTGTCGTGGAATGCCACGAAACGCAGGATTTATGTAAGCAACCTGCGTCGGTACGCTGACCAGCGGTACCAAAACGACGACGCTGCCGAACCGGGCATAACATACTTTCTGCCTGAATACGGCTTTCAAAATATTTATACCGGGAACGCTATATTTTACGAGTTGCCGATGTTCGGATGCCAAATGTTCTAGATTGCCAACAGGTGTACAAGATGTATACGGCCGAAACGTTTGCCAAAAACAATCAAGGAAGTCTCCTATCCGATTCGGGATTGCCGAAAGGTCAAGAGGAACAAAAGAAGTACGTTTGTTTTGGTAGCCGACACGCAAGTTGGGATTAGTTATCTATAGCTAAGCTGACCAGAATTTAGAGTGAGGCAAAGCGGGATATAATTATAGTATTAGGAGTATTTATTAGTAGTAGTAAATAGATTTAGTGATTATGTAAATACACTCTTATCCTGAAATACATATATTGTTGCCTCTAATAAACTACTACTATTTATTTATATTATGCGAAATGTCGCCCCAGTGTAAGATTGACTACTTAATGCTAAATTTGTGGTGGAGGATCACGAAAGACTAATAAATATTTTAGGTTTCAGGAAGATGTTAAACAATTGTTCTAATTTACTGGATTTAAATAATACAACAAAATATGCAATTTTAATTAGGATTTAATCTATAACAGGGTAGCTATGAAATAAATCAATAAATTGTGTGTTCATGGGTACAATATTCTAACCATAGATTTTCTTCAACTTAATATATCAACAAGATTAGCATAAAAATTATGATAGCAAGGCTGAGAAGCACTGGAAGAGATCCAGAAGGAGAAAACCTCAGTCCATAATGCCTAACTCCTACCAGGCAACATTGGGTCCATCCATGGGTCCATCGGAGAACCCAAGAAAGAAGAAGAAACCGCCGTCCAAAGCCACAAGAGACCGAAGGAGGTTGCAGATCCACATAAGCAATTTTGGCGATTTTTACAAATGTAGGGTTTTCCAATCAGAGGTTTCATTTTGAATAGCCTGCTTTTTGGGCAGCTTTCAATTTTGAAGTTGTCTACTTTTGACATTTGACAAGTAAAAACTACGCCATTACTAAAAATGGTACGATACACGCTTCAACAACGCATTGAAATTATTAAAATTCACTAATTGTGCAAAACTGTAAAGCACTTTTTGGTCGTCGTGAAGCACCTTCTCGGCCGGCAATAGAGAAACTGGTGGAAAAATTTCAGCTGTTGGGACAAGTTAGTGATGTGAAGATTCGAAATCGTGTGCGTCGCTCAACAACGACTGAGAATATTGAGAATAACCCGTAGTGTTGAAGAAAACTCACGTTTGTGGATTCCTCGTCGATCTTTGGAATTAGACATTCCACAAAGGACATTACACCGTATTTTGGATAAAGACTTTAGGTCTTAAGGCTTTTAAAGTTCAGTTAACACAAGAACTCAAGCCGGTCGATCACCATAAACGTCGTATCTTCGCTGATTGGGTTCATCAAATGCACACAGTGATGGGAGGCTACGCTAATAAGCAGAATTGTCGCATTTGGGGCTCCGAAAATCCAAGAATGATTGTTGAAAAGCCTCTCCAGTCTCAACGTGTCACTGTTTAGTGCGGCTTTTGGGCTGGCGGTGTGATTGGGCCTTACTTTTTCGAAAATAAAGCTGTTACGGTGAATGGATTGCGCTACCGAGCTATGATTAATGATTTTTTAAGGCCGGGATTGGAAGATATTGATGTGGACGACGTTTATTTTCAGCAAGACGGCGCTACGTGCCACACAAGCAACGAAACAATCGCAATTTTGCAAGAAAAGTTTCCTGACCGTGCTATTTCTGGAAGAGTGATCACAATTGGCTATCGAGATCTTGTGATTTTGTGATACTTTTAGACCGTTTTCTTTGGGGTTACGTGAAAGATAAGGTCTATGCCAATGGTCCATAATCGATTCAAGACCTTAAAGATGGAGTTCGTGAAGTTATCGAGGACATACAGCCGACAAACGTGCGAATTGGTAATGAACAATTTCATGAAAAGGTTGGAGCTGCAAGCGCAGCCGTGGTGGCCATTTGGCTGATACCGTTTTCAAATGTTAGTCATACCTTCCTCTTTACAGTGAAATAAACATTTATTGATTTCTCTTTAAAAATACTCGTTTCTTATGTCAACAACCGCTTATTAGAAGACCCTTTATATGCCAGCTACACCCAATGTTCTAGAATCCTCAAAAGGGTCTCATAGTAACCCTTAATTTTTTTACTTTTACCTAAAATCTTGAAAGTTTGTTCACCAAAGTCTTTAAGTGATGGCGGGCGCTTTTACAAAACTAAACTATGAAAAACACTTTTCATTTACAAACAATAGTAATTATTCCAATATTTTCCGCTGTTTTTCTCCAAAAGCTTCCTATGCGGGGCCATAAAATTTAAATTCTGAGTACAGATAACCATACACCAACATTACAGTAATTCTGACTGAATGAAATATGTATGTATAATGTCTGTTTTCACAAGAATGGTAAATATGTATTCTTTAATCTAAATAAATAATTCCGTATAGAAATATTTAGAAATCGTGCACGTAATACACAAAGCATAAGTAAATTCTCAATCTCTAAAATCTCAATATTTAACATGTACCACGCCATTACGATACGGCGGATTTATTTTTAAACTTTGCGCATCGACAGCTATTGTGTTGGTGTGAAATTACTTTGTACAAGTCACACTAATCTACCTGAAAAGCTGCCAAATTTTCTGTTTGCACAAGCGAAAGGACGAGTGATGCAAGGAATCGCATGTAGCCAAATTTGCCTCTAAGCCCAGTTTCGAATATTTTGATAAATATGTCCAAAGATGTTCTCAGCAAACTCGAAATGAAGCACATATTAATGATTTTGACTTTAATAATCAAGCATGAGTTATCAATCATCGGACCAAGCTTTCCCAATAGTGGATTTTTAAAATTTTAATTTTCAATCTTAAAAGGTCTAATTCAACATGAACTTGAATTTCAAGGAACTGGTTTCTCTTATACCAACAGGTATTTTCATTTTGCCTAACAAAATAATTACAAATGGTTATTGGTTAGTAAATATTTGATACGATCTCTTTATAGTGTTGACATAATCAATATGACTATACTACAAGTGATTAGTTTTGTTTCAATTTGTAGTATATCCCTCGTGTAGCCGAGATACACTTCATTCGGATGTGTGTACTAAAGGTTCCCTCCTCTAAAAAAACAAAAATGGTTTGTCAGCAATTTCCAGTTTGGTAGACCAATATTTGTCGTTATGGGATGTTTTGTGAGAGTTGAATTTCATTGATATGGTGTTTTATAGACAGAGAGTGTCTATAAAACAACATAATATGAGGGGCATGTTCATATGTCATAATCTCAGACCCACGTCATCTTCGCAAGACGATCATGACATTATTTTTTAATGGTCGTCAAATTTATAGAGTTGTTTACCATTTAAAACCAATAAATCCGAGAGTAAACTACGTTTGATGTTGAAACAGATGATTTCGTACTATACGCGCGTTCGCCAATCCGACAACATATTGGGTACCGCACGTGCTGCAGTAGAGATCTATTCCTAGAGCCAAGAGACCGCGACCGTTATTATGCGTGCTCCTGAAAATAATAAAATCCCGTGTGCGCCGATGACGCCCACGGCAGCAGCGTCCTACGAGGAGCGTTGAGCAATCAACTCAAACTCGGTACAACAAAACTATGAATGAGAGGGGTTAAGAGGAATACAAAAAGAGCGTCAGGCGGAGATTCGCGGTTTCGACGGACGCGACGCTGGACGACGTCCAAAAAGACAAAAGCCGCGCGACAACATCTGAAGGTGTGACGACACCGGCGGCAGGATCAAAGTTCGTCGCCTCTATACCACCACTTGCCCAAAAATGAAGTCGTTTACGCACGTAAATCGCGAATATTTACCTGTTTGGACAACTTTATATAGGCATATAGCTTTATATAGCTATAAAGCTTATATAGCAACTTTATGTAGCTATATACTCAACGTGCCGTATAGTGGCCACACCAACCCAACAAAGCATTGTGTGTGGGTGTTTTCAGAAACTGAAACATTCGTTCATTTGGTGTAAAAAACTCGTATAAATATATAGCTAACTATTCTTGCTGTTGACACAAAAGAAAGTAGACGCATTTGTCTATGAAAGGTTCAAAAATTGATAACAAAGGTCAAAGTCTGACTGGCAGGAACGATTTTTTATGTGGATGCGAAGGAAAATTAAATGGATTGAAATATCTATCGGTTCGAAATTTAGGACGTTTGATACGGTTAGAAAACCTCGACGTTTTTTAATGGCGTTTAATAAATAAACATTTTCAGCACCTAATAAATATGAACCAGCGAAATGTTCAAGAACGTCGCGCACACGCCTGAAGTAGTCGCTTGCTGCGTTTTTCATTGAGTTTCGACACGTCCGATAAAATGTAATATCTTTTGAACTATAAGAGAGTCTACCCTAGAAAAAAATGGGTTTTCTACGTAAAAGTGTAGCGGATATCATATGTATTTTTTCGATTATAACCATTGTGGCGGGGGGCGACTATGTAATAATTATTTAAAAAATTCAATTGTTTTTATTATTTTACATATATAAATTAAAATAATGATTGTGCGCAGTTATCTTGCAAATATGTAAACCTTTAAAATACAACAAAAATTGGTCCGATACGATTACTAGAACCAAAGATATTGAATTGTGAATGTGGCAATGTTTGGCAAATAATCGTAAATAATCCAAACTTAAAACATTCATATCTCTGAACATATTTTATTCGACTAAATCCTGATACAGGTATAACCTTACTTAGTGCATACAACTTATACAAAAAGTTTAAGCCAAATCTAAAATGTGACGTTATAAAAGGTGGACGATTTGTAAAAGAACGACCCATTGTAAGTTTTTGGCTTTTGAGAATTAAGTGTGTAGTTAAGTAGTTAAGAGTAGTTTAGAGTGTAGCATTAGAATAATATCTTTCTTCCTATTTGTTTTTCGATACAGGCCATACTTTACGAGATATACCATTTTTAAAATTAACCGATAATTTGCTTGTAGTGTAATTTGGCAATTCTTACGACAATTTGTTGGTATTCTTCAAAGCAAACAAGTGGTTTTCGCACGGGAGAAATTTACAATTAGTTCGTAGATACGGGCCTTAGTTTACGAGATATGCCCCGTTTTTTAATTGAACAAAAACAAAATTCCGTTAGTAGTGCCTTTTCCGTATTTTTTGCAACGTCATCTTGTTCGTATTTGTCAAAGCGGCCATTGATTGTTCGATTGAAAAACGCGTCCATTACATTACTACGCTTATCTTCACTTCTTGTTTGTCAGATCTCACTTCCTGTTTGTCAAATCGCGTAATCGACATTTTGCATACTTCACAATGTCCAATCAAGAAATTTTGCATGTGAATAGATTTCCTGTGACAAATGCAAGAATCAAGAATATTTTACGACATTTATTTTTCTTTAATTTTTCAGATATTGTGAGGAACAAGTGAGGAAAAATCGCCATACCGGTTAGTGCAACAGGAAGCCGAAGTGGGGTACAACATTCATATACCAAAATATACTATTTACAGTAAATTAGGCGCCAGATCCACAAAACATCCCCCCAGATGTTTCAGAATTCGAGCACAGTATATTATAAATTTATAATACAAGTTTTAAGACAAAAATTGGAACGATTTTTATTAATTTTACATAAATTCCGAAAATTGCAGTTGTCATCTTATAATCTAGAGTGATGTATATTTTCGTATTTTACGTTTTATTTAACATGTTGACATCATAAAGAATCAATAGACGCGCCGAATAACACGTTCTATTATGTCAACAAAGCACTTACAAGCTCAATTGAAATTTCTTCGAAATTACCGTTTGTGTTCTATATTATTTTTGTACACCTACATAGGAGTTATTTATGTTTCATGTTTAATTTAACCTTAGATCTTTGAACGTTTTCAATTTATTACCTGATCAAAAATGACCCCTTTTATTGCTACTCTGGCCAATAAATTAAACCATCCGAAATTGTCGATCGTAAAATAAAACATATTACCACGCTGAATCAACAATTGCAACAGAGAAACGCCGCAATTTCCAAAATTAGCGGTGATTCGTACGTAGAGTTACAACGGCCCCGGTTGCTACACCTTTGTTATTCCAACGCACGTGCTTCTATTTTCCGCCCAAGTTTAAGCTAAGCGAAGCCAGACCACATGGCCGCAAGAGTGCAGCACGTCCAGCTAAATCTGGCGCGCCTCGCAGCCTCCTCCTTTGGATCACACGGCGGGCGGTAATAATAAACAAATTTCCTAGAATTAACCGTACACATAATTTACGCGGGTAACTCTTTTACAAAGAAATGTTGCTGTTAAAAATTCGAATGTTTAATCCTGGCAGGCAATCCTATAATTTGTAAATTCGTAGCCGTCTGCGTTCAGTTTTGGTTTAATTTTGGAGCAACGAAAATACGACGACGATGTTTACAAACAAGATAAATTTATTAACAACGAGCTATAAGTTGCAGTGCGGAGCTCGCAAGTCAAATATTTTTGTTTAAATCATTTTCCAATACTTTCACAACTGGACAAAAGTATATGTAGGCGTGGTAAATTTGCTCTCACGACGTAAATTATATGCCGGCCCACGTTTGCCCCAAAAAATAATAGTTCCTCCGCCAATAAATAAATAAACTCATCAACTTGGCACAATTTTTGTGCTATTATTGTAATTATTGTAATCCATGCAATAAGAAATTTGGGAGCACGAGCAACAAGGACGAACTTTAGGATATCAACTTAGCAGTAGTGTTTGTGAGCTAAGTTTGCATTGTAAATTAACTGAAACTCGAGCCGCCTATTATTTCAAAAATCAGAACGAGTTTCGAAAGTGACAGGCCACATGTGCCAAAATATGGTTTCTCAAGACTAGAGGCAACACGCCGAAATCAACTTTACTTGTTACTTTTTAACATTATCCACAAAGAATATATAGCAATACGTCGGCGTTTGTTATTTTTAAAACTTTAAGGTGATTCATGAGAATATTACATGCTGCTACAATATTTGTAAAATTTTGATTCATTCATTATGTGAAAACAAAATGAAGATAACAAAACAAAATTCAAAGATGAAAATGGCGCTCAATAGTTTAATAAAATTTTAGTATGCATTACAAAATGTACTCACATCCTGATGATTCATCTTTGCAGGATCTTCAAAATCGCCACCTCCTCCAACCGAATTATCCTTTTCAGGCTCTCCATCCTAATAAACAAAACATCAGCAAATTATTAATGTTTACTAAAAGTAAAAAAAAATAAACATAAATAATTATAATTAATAAATATAAAAGATATTTTGCCACAAACTGCCGCCAAGCACAATACCGCTGCGCGCCTCTATCTCCATTCCTACTATAATAATGTTTATTTAGTTAAATTAAAAGAAACTAATAATCACTATAAACTTGGTTTCTTTAGTTATTAACCTATCAACTACTTAAAATTAAGTGATTTTTTTTTAATCCCTTTCAGTCTGTACACAGTAATAATATACTGCTGCAATAGAGATTATTAATTAGATAATCTTCCTAAGTAGGTAATCTTTCGGCGCACATGTTTAATTATTATATACTCCATATTATTTGTAAATTTCAACATAATATGACCCCTAGATAATTAAATTTGTCCACTATCTCAACAACTGTGTTATCAATAACTATTTCTGGTGTAGGGGTTGTTACTGAATTTTCATTTCCCCATATTATAGCTTTTGTTTTCAAAACATTCAAACATAACTTATTTTCTTTATACCAATTTGATATTGATGCCAGTTCAGAGTTCAATGTCGTGATTACATCAGGTAAGTTATCTCCTGCAATTGATATTAATGTATCGTCTTCTAGTAAAGCAACATCGTTTGTGTATAAATTAAATAAAACTGGTCCCAAAACATAAGCTTGTGGTACCCCCAAGTTGATCACTTGAATTATTCACTTAACTGATTTTCTCCCATCCTAACCTGTTGTCTCCTGTTTGTTAAATGGTTTTCAAACCATTTCAATTCTTTTCCTCTAATTCCGTAACTTTCCGATTTTTTACAACAATAGTCTCAAAGGCCCTTTTCAAGTCTACAAAACTGCAACTATCGTTTTCCCGTCTCCTTTCCAATTTCCCATTACCAAATTTAGGGCTGTATCGCATGAATGCTTAGCATGAAAACCTGACGGTTGGTCAATAATAAATACATTTTTGAGCTGTTGTTTCACAATGATTTCCAGTATTTGTTCTAGTTTTGGTAACATGTTAATAGGCCAAAACTCTTCGCATTTAGTGGTGTTCACAATTTGTTGTATTGGTATAATGGTGCTTACTTTCCTAGAGTCAGGTACTATTCCTGTATTTATTACAGGAATTATTTATTTATCATCTGTTATTTTAATAAAATTATTACGCATTACCCCAAATATCATTTATAATTACATTAAAATTGGTGAAATGTAAATTGCAGGATTCAGGAGAAAAAAAAATAATATGTGGGAATTCCTACTGTAAAATCACATCCAAATTTTTCTCAATGTACATAATTTTAATTTTATTTTGTAATTTTTGATTTATTTAAAATTTACATCCCTCCTGTATATCACCATATTATTAACCTATAATATTGATTTGACTAAAATACGTCGTTAAACATTTTCATTCATAATTTTACAGTTGTCACATGGTTACAAGGTTTAAGCTTTTATTACGGCTACTTTTAAAACTCATCAAGTAGCTTTATATTGTGAGGGACAAAAAATGCCAAGAACCACATTTCTTTAATTTTTTATACCCCCCATATTTAATGTGGTGAGGGTATATTGAGTTTGACACAAACTTTTGTAACACCCTAAAGGAGGCGTGGCAGATATAGACTTATATATATATGGAATTGATCAGAATGATTTAGCTACGTCCGTCTGTGTACACGATAACTGCCGTAATTTTGAAGTAATTGATCTGAAATTTAGTATACAAGCTTATCTCTTAAAAAGTAACAACATGCTCGTGAATGGGCAAAATCGTTTCATATGTTTCTTTTTTTTATATATATTTTACGGTGGGGGTAATTTCAGCACGGCTGAAGATAATTTTCTAACTAGTTTTCTGACATAATGGGATAACCTTAGTTGCTTAATGCACAAACAAAAAATTACCATTACTTTTTGGGACCTGATAAATCTTAACCAAAGTCAGTCTTCTATGCTTTGTAAGAACATCTGAATATAGTGCCTTGTAAAATTTTTCCCATAAAATACAGTAGAGCGTCGATAATCCGAATCTCGGTAATCCGAACGAATGAAATAATATTAAAATAAATCACTGTGGGAAAATCCATTTTTCTTGATTCCTGTTTACAGAAACGTATTACTTTTGTTTTATATCTTGTATCCAATAATCGTATTTTCTACTATTTAGCTGCAATATTTGATAATCCGAATCACCTTCGGTCCTAATTAGTTCAGATTATCGACGCTCTACTGTAGTGAAATCAAATCACTGTGTACCTTGTACCTTAGACCTTTGGAAAATCCTTGTCCAACAGTCTTAGTCTTTCCTTCGCTTTCTTTTTGGAAAGTTTATTGTGCGACTTACTTTTCGAAGGATTGCTTCCCGCTACACAATAGCTTGGCAATCGAATAAATTATGAGAGGCATCATATTTCAATACACATATGGTGTATTGCCACATTTAAAAAATGTTAAAATCAGTCTCTTCCATTTGGTTGCCACCAATATAAACAAACCCAATGGTAATGTGTAGTATTTTTTTTATCTTGAATGTTTACTCCATCTAAACATTATACAAAAAATGTTCTTGACTCAACAAAACATGTTCATATGCCTCAATCCATTATACTAGCAAAAGTTAGATTTTGAAAGTTGTGTATTTTGTAAATGGAAAGTGGTCATATATTGTATTCAGCCTTATTTTGATTTATTTAATATCATGATTAGTATAACAATTTATATTTTTAATAATAAATAATAAATGCTCCTTCTTCATACAGTGGAACTTCTAGTTGGAGATTAGAGATCAATGTGCAACAATTTTAGCATTGCTGTGACTTTTCGTTTTAATAGTGACGTAATGTGTAAAGTAAAAATTTTAAAAATATATTATCATAATAAAATTATTTAAAATCAAACCTCCATATTTTCCAAAGTAACGACACCCGTAGATCGTCTCTTCGGTCTCCGTCTCCTATGGATGGCAGCTTGCGTTGCCAATGTCGATTGAGCATTCCTAGCATCGTTCTCCTTATCCTGCTCTAACGCTACTGTCAAAAGAAAAGTCAAAAATTTAAAGTTAACAATATCGCGAAATATCAATGCGAAAAACTAACATTTCTCCTCTGTGGATCGTGGTCTCCTCAACGGTAACGTGACGGTGGTATCCGCTGTTTCGACAGGCGCAGACGACGGCCTCGGCACCGGATTCTGCAGTCCTGTCCTCCGAATGTACGAAGGCGTCGAAGGAGGTTCGTCGGACTTTGTAGCATCTTCCAACTTAAACTGCAATATAAACGGTGAAGGGAAAAAAAATCCACAATTCAAATTTTAGTCTTCTAATTATATAAAAATCTAGTGATTCCACATAGATTAATGTAGCTTAAGGTTTAGTAAAGAAAACAACAATAAATAAATAGGATAACATGCAGACTATTCATAATTAAATAATTAATGATACATTTGCTATTTATACCAAACTGTGGTCAGCGTCTTATTTCAAACACTACCTTTGATGTATTTGTGTATAGTCATGCCAGTGATACAGCCGATACATGTAATCATTTCAGAATGTTTCTCACCTAATGTTCACTGTTCAATATTTCTATTATGCAAACTGGCAACAGACAAATGAATATAATATATTCCGCTATTGAAGAATTTCAGAAGGCAATAATTCAAAGGCGAAACTGTTGAAACCGGAACAAGTTTGTAGGTTGACAGATACTGTCAAAGTTTAGACTTCATAGACTTCATACAAATACGGTCAAAGTAAATGTTATATATTTATGTTTGGCTTTTCCAGTCGTTTTGTGCCGAGTGGTCGGCTTATGCACCGCACGCGCTCAGAGCACTCTTCTTGACAGGCTTAGTCGATGAATATGTCATTACTTTTTGTGTTGAGATGATAAATATAGATAAAATATATAAGAATAACACCCGGGAAGCTAAATATAATCATAAATAGTTTCGTAAGAGCCTTTGAAAGTCACGTATTTTAGGTTATGAACTAGTTCACCGTGAAGTTGGTTTTAAAGAATTGCACCAAAACAATGCAATACTGCATGAAAATTGTGCGCTTTTGCATCTTTGCGGTGCAATTCGCACCGAGTGACTGCATAAAATTGTATAAATCGAAAACGCTATTAGATTGAACATATTTTACCTGAAGGTGTTTTCGGTGTAAAAAAGTAAATGTTACACAAGTAAAATTGTTCAGAACATAAGTGCCTAATTTCACTTTGCTGTCCCCGTTTTTTATGCTCACGATACATATCTGTTGGGTCGCTGGCATGATTTCATGGTCATGAATAAGTTAGTAACAGAAGACCAAAATGTTATAAATAATTTTAGTATGAACGACCCACTCCTTTTACCGTTGATTATATTATAATCTATTAATCACAAACATAAGAAGTACCTAAATAAGTGACTAAATTATGACTAAACATTTTAATTCGCTGAATCTTAGCTCGAACAAAAAAAAAATCCTGAAATTACATCAGTTGGCAAACCTGATAAATAAAAAAAAAGTATAAATATATACGATCTAATATGTACATACAAGAAGATTTCAAGGTTAGTTCAATTAAGGCAAAACTGATTCATATTGTATATTTAATTTATAAGTTGATTTGACTTGTAAATTAGGGATTATCCAAAAACAAACTTAGAGATTATATCGGTTTATTTGCTAAAAGATAATTACAAAATAATATATTACACGATATAATAAAATATACGCAAGAAACCCAAAACCTGAACCAATTGTAATCTTGTTAAGTAGCAAGGACTTTCTTGGGTATACTTAAAAAAACATACAAACTACAATTTGGCAACAATAATACTGATCCTAAATTCAAATATGAACTACAACTTGGTAACTAACGATAAGCCAGCGATAGCAGGTTAATAAAACAATTAATACATAACATAACATATGATGGTTCATATTTATGCATGAAATAAGAATTTTACCAACAATTCACAATGATAAGTGAAACAAAAATAAAACTATAACAATAAATAATAATAGCAAAAGATAAAAAAATCATAATAATTGGCTTGTTTGAGCAGTGGCAAAACCAGTTTACAAACAGTGCTTTTGTGACAAACCAAATAACGATTCATTGGTATTTATAATACAGTTATCCCAAGCAACATATCTGGTCCATCACAAAAGCACTGTTTGTAGACAGGTTTTGCGACTGATCAACTAGGCCTATTATAGTCAAGAGTTATGTAATACAAAAACAAGCTTAATGTTAAGTCGCCTACTAACTAAGAAATTATGTCGTCAAATCAAGTCGCACAACACCAACAGGGTACAAAAGTAGATAATGTGTAGAACGGGATGGTACAACAGATATAAAGACAATGTCAAAACAACAAGGCCTTCAATCTGCAAAAGAAAACAACTACAGCAAAGTGTGTTAAACGCAAGTTTGTAAGTAATCTAAAAACATAACCCGTAAGTGTAATTTCTAAAAGGTGAAAGTAAGGTGGGATGTTCACTTCATAACTAAGAGTAATTAAATTTTTAAAACTATGATTAAGATTATTTGAAATGCAAAAATGTTGCACATTTTTTGTAGTTTTTTACTAGACAATTCACAATTTCTGCTTCCAAATTCAGATTGTATGGAAAAAAGTATACCACAGTTCCCATTTGCCAATATTATTTGTTCGTCTTCGATTCTTGTCTTAACGCTATTTTACACTACGCTACTTTCGTCTAAATTTTTTTTTAGTAACTAGAGAACAGTTCTGAATAATAGCATAGTTGGAAATGCCGTGCTATTATATTTCTTAACTTTTTCTTAGCATAGACGCGTGCACAGTGGAGACATTTGTAAGTTCTGCCAACAGTGTCAATATAAGACATTTTGCTTTGCTTTGACATATGGTTTCTGGTAGATACCTCTAAATGTTATTTTAAAACAAAAAAATACTGTGCTTGCTTTTCAGATCATAGAACATTTTGATTGATATACAGTACACTCTCGCTAATCCGAATCCATTTATGCGTACCCCCATTCGGACTAATGAGTTGTTCGGAGTACAAGGTTGCCCATTGATAGCAAGGGCATACATCGATTTCTCTGTCCGGACCAGGGTTAAAAAGCTGGTGGGGCGTTCGGATTACGAGGTAGTAAAGAGTTGTAGGCCGTTCGGACTACGGGATAGTACGTATTAGACTAGTCGGATTAGTAGTTGGATTAGCGAGAGTGTACTGTATACGCATTTTCAATCGGAGAATCAATGTCCGCTTTGGCAAATACGAACAAGAAAATGTTTTTTTCAGTTAAATATAGTAACGAAAGTAAGGCTCATATCAAAAAACTAATTAAAAGTTTCCCTCCTGCACCCCTTGTCCGCTTTGACGAATACCAACAAGATGATGTAAAAATTGCCGAAAGGCACTATTAAAGAAACTTTTTTTTTGTATTGAAAAACTGACAAATACAAATATGTTATTTTTCAGCTATACTCAAATAAAAATAGCAAAAACATAACTTATTTATCAATAGAAATTTTTTTTAATATTTATGTGTTGGCTATCCAGTTTAATATTATTATTGAATCTTTGAAAATTTTAATGATTGCGATGAAATATAATATGCATATTGTAGATTTAGAATATATTTGATGTTTGGTACATATTGTTATTTTTTGCAGTTACTTTCTGATATATTTTGTAGCTCTTGCACCATCGTTCTTTCCCATGAGAAATATCTGTATCGAAAAATTTAGCTCTGCATTTTATGGCGATAGACACCACAAAGTGTTTTTTATTCCGCTACTTCGCTTTCATCTTTATCTATTCTTTCCTATTCAGCGATGTTTTCTTTTTTTTTCAAATTTAAATTCATTAGTGGCATTATTGCAGCCATTCATGCTTCAATATATGATTTATAACTCAAAGCAAAAATGAAAATAAGTAAAAAAAATATCTGACTTGTATTCTGATTGCCTCAATTTTCGAAATATCACACTTCAAAGTTTTATTATTTCTGGCTAAGAACAGTAAGAAATGCAAGCTGTAAATTTTTTTCCTACAATAATTATTGTAGTTTACATAAAATAAATTCTTTTTCGACATTTACTTTTTCCTGTTTATTAATTTACCGCAGCCACAAAATTTTAAAGTCAATTATCTCAAAACAATGACTGATTGTAAAAAATGTCAGGTTCGTAATTTTTTGCTTCGAGTTAGGATATATACTGTACATATTATTTTATAAATAAAAAATTTACTTCTTATACTAAAAGTTACTACTACTAGGTGTTATAGCTGTGAACACCACTCAGACAAAAAAAAAACATTTAAAAAATGTGCTGAGTAAATCCCACCAAGAAAGAATATCATTAATTCCATTGATCCTTTGTTGTCATTTCTTGTATGGTTTATTTGATACAGTTTATATATGCCTCCATTTTCTCTTATACATTTAAAATATTCTGTATTGTGGCTTTACTTTACAAATAAAAGCTCTAATATAATTTTTCAAATTCTTTGTAATATTCTTATATCTTTTAGCTTTTATAAATCAACAACAAATAATTTCATCTTATGATTGGCAAAAGTAAATGCTGAACAGATTTGCTGGTACAACGTTCAACTTTCCACGACAGTAAAATAAAAAAAAGCAATTACTGTACAAATTTGAAGATATAACGTTTATGCTTAACATAATAACACTTTTATAAACATTTTGGTTAAAGACATTTTGGGTAAGAAATGATTAATTAAAATGTTCAATAATACTTATTATTACTTCTTGAACATCTATTGAATATTTAAAATTACTGACAGATGACGTTTCTGTTACTATGTGCATATCCCATCTTATCTTTCATTTAAATATCCCACCACCATTAAGCAACTAATCCCAAAATAAGATCGCAACGCAATAAATAACAAACGATAATGCGGCACTACAGTTACCATGAATAAATAGACTACAATTACGCTCTCCAACCTCACTAATCATTACGGCAAAAAGTAACAAACACCGAGACCAATGCAGCACAACGCAAGCAGTGCGAGCACAAATGAGATGCAGCGTCCTAACAACGAAAAAGTGCCTTGACGTACCTTGCTGCCGTTATCCACCCTCAGCCTCCAGGATGGCCTACGCTCGTGAGATGTTGTCACGGCGGGTTCTTCCACCACCTCCCTGGTCACAACGGTGGGCGCGGCCGTCGTAATTGTGGCCGTTACGGAGACCGTAGCGTTAGACGTAGTGTCCCCATTCGCACCGCCCAACTGTTAGTGTGTAAAGCATAAGAGAGCAAACATGAGTTAGGTTCACCGATGGGAGGGAGGCAGGTTGAATAGTGGGTGTTCAGTAAACTTTTCTCAGGAGCCTTATTATTTTATTGTGAATGCTGCGTAGTTTAAAACAAAAACATAGCCGCCGCCAACTAAGATGCTTTTAGCCAGTATATGCCAGACTTTCTTGTTTTAAAAACCAAGAAACAGAAACAAAATGAAAATCAGATATCACTAAAAGGATTATAAAATAAGTTTCAGTATTTTTGACAGAACATTCATTTCATAATCTGTTACAATGCAAATACAAGACAGAAAAAATAAAGAATGGTTTTAGAGCGCTTTTGCATTTACTTGTAATGAAAACTCAATCTAAAATTGCACACCCCTAGTTATTATTGACTTCAACATAATCCACAGTTGTTTTTTGCTTTGTGTTCTTTTCGCAATGTCTCAATCCTAGAAACAAATTGAGCAACTCACATGCAGGCCGGATATCCTGAAAACCTTGGTTTTGACTGTATATTATTAGTTGCCGGATTTTGGAGACTCTTCATATCTGTTGTAATTAGGTAATTGAAAGTATTTTTCTCTTTTCACCAACAATGTCAAACTATTAAAATAAAATTAAATTTGTTCTAAATAGCTTAGCCAGAAGAGTTTAAGGGTAAATATTCTAGTCTAAAATTTTTTAAAATTCATGATTTTTGATTGCATATACCAGGTGGTCTTTTTAACTTGACACTACTAAATATCTCGAGAAATATGCATGGTACGACAAAAGTGTCTTAAATAAACTTGTAGGAAGCAAAGGGGGAAATGAGATGGCGATTACAGTTTCATTACAGATGGCGCTGCAATATGTGAAAATGAGGTTAACTTCATTTTATTAAATGGGAATACCCAACTTTCTTTATCAAATTACGATTTTACGCTAAATAAGAACAATCTTTTATATGATTTTTTTTGTAGGATGCATCTGTCATAAGTTATTGACGATGGAAGTTTGTGGCGGCTGCGGTAGTTACGACCGCTGCCACTGCATGGGATGCGCTCGCCGGCTGGCAGTCAAAGCGACGACTGAGTAGACACTCATGGTAGAACGTAGTAAGGTATGTGCATAACGGGGACACAATTTGGTACCTCGCACGTTGCCGCGTCATGCGCATAGGGTTCCTCTATGCAGGAAAAAACAAAAAAATGCATCACACGAAAACATATTTCAGACAAACGATTTTTCTTATTTGGCGTAAAATCATAATTTGAATATAAAGTTGGGTATTCCCATTTCAAAATATGAAGTTAGCCTAATTTTCACCAATTGCAGTGCCATCTGCAATGAAACTGATATCGTCATCTCATTTCCCCCTTTGAGTCCTACAAGTTTATTTAAGACACTTTTGTCATACCATGCATATTTCTCGAGATATTTAGGAGTCTCGAGTTAAAAAGTTATATTGAGTAAATTATTATCTTTCCATGAACTCAAATTGAAAAGGAGTTTTAAAACGTGTTATGGTGTCTACCTTCTCTTGTAGTGTTTATAACGCCAATACAACTGACTGAAAAATACTGGTGTAGGCTAACTCTAATTTCTAACTAATTTCATCTAGTTCCGCCTTTGAAATTTCGATTTCTGGTTATTTTGACAGGAGCTACGGTGCACGTTCTTCACTCTGCGCAGGACTTGATACATCCTACAACAGTATCGACTTCTTGCATATAGTTTTCTATGGAGCATTTTTTCTACACTAAAGTACAATAAATATATAGAAAAAGAAAAAACATTGATATATCTTACAACTCGTTTGAAAAATTGAACAAAAGTTGAGCTACTTTTTAGATCTCTACATGAAAACCTCCCCTTAATAGGAAAAGCAATTCGCACAACAAAAATTACAAAAATATTTGCAGCAGAATAATTTTTTCACTCATTTTCTTTTTGTAAAACAATAAAAACAATTTTTGTAAAAACAAAAAAAGCTATGTACCTATAGTGACTGATCTTACTGTATTTACACCTTATATGTACTGTTACAAAGCCAAATAGACATCTATTTACTTTTTTTTATTTTACTAACTAATCTATTTTTTACTTATATAATATGTTTGTTTCCAGAAGTTGGTAATCTGAACAATAACTGGACATTATGTTTATACAACTCACTAGCTTACGGAACACCCAACATCACTGATGAAAAGTTAAATTCGACGTTTTTATCACTTAAAACGCACAAGCCAAATATCACCACAACAAAATCTGTTAGGATGATCGTAATTACAATGAAATTATGATATAGAAGATTAAAAGGCTGACGTCTCCGTCGCAAAACTGTAAAGAAAAATAATTTACCTCGGCATTGTTATTATTATTGTTATTCGTCGTCGATGACTGATTATTGTTCTTCATCTTGACAAGCTGCTCGGCCGACTTGATCTCTTCCAGCGTGACACCTTGCGTCGAGCGCCTAGTCTCTCGCACTCTCTTAGCGTGGGCTTTCCTCTGCGTTTCGCTCTCCTCATCTCTAACAGGAGGCACAAAGGATCTACAATACAACATATAAATGTTTAATTTTACCTTCTTAAATGCTTTGATGTTAATAGCAAATCACACAAAAAAGAAACAAAAAAATACACAAAAATAGTATAGAAAATTAAAGAAAGAAACACAAATCAAAATAAAATGTGTAGTTCTATACTATTCTAAAAAAGTGTTGTGTGTCACACGAGAGTTGTCAAAAAACTGTCAAAAAAACAAAAAGTGTTAATTGTAATAAATATGGAAGAACAAAGTTGTTCAAGCACTCGAGTTATTATTGGTTCAAAATAAAACTTTTCGAGGACTTCAACAGCTCTACATAAAAACGACAAAACACAGAAAAAATCAGTCTGATATTATTAAGCACGCTAAGTACTGTAGTCACTGCACGCTCAAAATCAACAGTCATACTTGAAGAAGTTTTTGATCATTGTGAGGCGATTTCCGCTGGTAGGTGTGGTGGGGGTAGTGGGCGTGGCTGGGGCGGTGGTAACTGCAGGGACAGCGCTGCTTGACTGTGGATTGTTTTCTGCGATCGCCAATTTCAATCCACTATGGCCAATGTAATAATAATTTGAGTTTTTGACAAACATTAATATGGTAATCTGTATACTATTTTAATGATTCAACTGGAGTTTCTCAACTAGATAGTAAAGGTAAGAAATTATATTATAACTATGTCATCATAAATAAATCATAATATATAATATAATAATAAGAGTGTATATCTTCACATACTTATAAAGGCCTGAATAGGTACCTGACAGATCTGACAGGTAAGATTTGTTGCCCTGCATATAGGCTTTATGTATGGAGATCCCGAAATAATTTCATACCGGATAAAAAAAATACTGATAGCTTACGAAAGTTCCGGAGAATCCAAAAATGCAATGTTTTTTTTCAGCATTACAGGAAATAGTTTTAATTAATCAAAAACTATCATTAACTGGAGTGTCATCGCCAAAATTACAAGCAGTTTCAACTCATTCAATTGAAACAAAAAAGAATAATGGCTTGTAGACTAGCTCAGAATCATATACTCTATAGTTTATAGTTTCTGTATAATTATGAAAGCTTTTTCTACATTACTAACATCAAATGATCAGCTGTCTAGTCCACTGACAATTAGTCCACCAGACCAGCGTTTCCCCAAGTTCTTTTTCTGTGGTCCGATAATTTTTACACTTTTTCTTTGGAACCCACTCAAATTTTTACGCCTATTCTAGCACAAAATTTAAACTAAAATTAAAATAAAATAAACTTTTAGTGGGTCACAAAGAAAAACTGTAAAAATAACCGGGCCATGGAAACAACAGCTTGGGAAATATAGGTCTAGTGGACAAGCTGATCAATTCACATTACTGGTGTTCAATAAACTTTTATAATTAATTACAGAAAAACTTTAACTATAGGGTATATGATCCTTCCTCAAATTTGTATACAATTTTCTGCTCTACAAGCATGTTTTATTTTTTGTTTAGATTGGATGAGTGAATCCGAAACTGTGCGTAAGTTTAGCAATGACAATCCACTTATTGATATACTTTTATTAATTAACTAAAACTGTCTGTAACGTAAAAAACAGCATTGTATTTTTGGCTACTGCAAAATTTTCTGAAGCTATCAGCATTTTTGTATCCGGTGTGAAATTATTTCCACTTCAAAGGCTTCATTGACTGGTCTTATAGTCCATCAAAGGTGAAGTTCTATCGGTAGCGGTACACAGGACAAACTCATGTCCTTCTTTTTACGCACCGCCCCCGGTACATCTTCTCATTTGACAGACAATAATGTGGCACAAATCTCACAGATCCTGTTCCTGGATTATAGTGCATGTTTCTATGTTTTTTGAGTTTAGGAAAATTAAAAGACAGAAGATAAAAGTTAAGAAGAAGCTAAAGAAACTAATAATATATACACAATAACACAATAAGCAAAACAAAAACATACCTCCGAATAGGCACAGTATTTGGCGGTGGGCTAGCAATTGTTTTTGTAGGTGACGACGTGGTGGTGGTTGTTGTAGTGTTGGTGGTGATGTTTGGTGCGCTAGTAGTGGCTGCTGCGGTAACTTGAGGCACATCGTCACTCTCGCCCTTAACAGACTTGCTACAAAACGGACAGAGACGGGACGTGAACAAACAACGAATAACAGAGGACAAACATAGACAAAAAAAACAAAAATTAAAATAAAATACTGATAATATAAATAAGACAAAAGACAGGAAAGAGTAAACCTCATGTCAAAATTAAAATTTATTGAGCATCCAGGAAAACGGAATCAATCGTTCATATTCTCACACAGTAAGAAGGTAACACACGGGAAGAGACTAATAACTAAAAAAATCGTGAACGGAAATTCCCAACCTCTCTGTCGTAGTCGCAATGACGACACATGCAACAATAGTAGGCTTCCTTGTTCACAATACGGAATCACACAAAACATTTTTACAGTAAAATCCTTTGTACTTAAATCTCTATTTGAAGCATTTTTTGTGTTAATATCTACAAAAATCAAGAAAAGGGTATAATTAATGTCATCTTTTACAGTCGTTTAATAATAATTAATATGTGGCATTCTGTCTTGAACAATTTTTAAAGAAACTTATCGAGATGATTATAATACAGCAAAATTTATAATCGTAGAATTTTGCCCATTACCCGTAACGTATCTGTAGACTGATATATCTAGATGTATAGTAAAGCCAACATTAGTAGAGTGCTGAGAGAGATAGAGATAGTGACGTTCCGTATTTTGCAGCTAAGAAAACCAAGTTGCATAGAGTACAGCGGCTGAAAAGAGCCTCTGTGGTCCCATTCACGTACAAAATAATCTATTAGTTTAGCAATCACCTCTACTCTGTTTGCTAAGGTCTCGCATCATTTTAATGTTATTTCTACCAGCGCAATATATGACATTTCTGATCACACCTCCAATAAGGTCTTACCTTGAGTGAACACCCAAATTCATCCTAACAAAATAAAATTTCTATAAATATGCATTTATTCTAAATCTTTTGCAGGAATTATTTGGAAATATAATGAAACAATAGGGGTCTTGCATGATTTTACCTAACTTAACAAATGAAATCCTTCGGTGGTAAGAATACCGTGTGTAATTTTTTTCCGCTTAATAGTGTTGCACTCAATTGTTATTGAACATCAAAGTTTAAACCGCGCCAAAACGCTCTGTGACGTCATAAGCCTGGTGAGAAGCTTAGCGAGCCTAGCCCGTAGAGAGCAGCCGGAAAAATAGGACCTACGGGCACGATACCAGCATCGAGTTAAATGTATAGCATCTGGAGGACGTTCTGTGCGTTCTGATAACGAATAAGTATAGTTGTGTCATCAAATGTTTGCTTGTTGTCAAAAGTGACAGTCGTCTGAGAAGACGTACGTCCAACATTAATGTCAATATTTTCACATTTTGTAGAAAGAGTAAAGTGCTGACAATCGCATCGTAACTAGCTCTTGTCACGTGGCCTTCGACCAGGCATGCTACGTCACACCAATCACAGCCCGTTCATATTTAAAGGTACGAAACCGATTTTAATATTATTAATTGCGTACGAACCGATTTTTTTCTTTAACAAAAAACGTTTGCGGACAGTTCCGGTATACGGTTGGCACTAATAGAGCGTATTAATTTTAAATTTTGAGACTTAGTGCAAGACCCCTATTAATATCATTTTAAGATGCATACTTTGGGATGCATTACTGATTGCTTTATTTGCATTTTGTTACGTTGTTTCCAATTTATGTGAAGTTGGTAATGAAAGCATGGGTCAATTAAATAGCTATATTTCGACAATTTTACTACCTTGAGCATAAAAAAGTGGGACATTCAAATTTGCACTGGGCTTCGTAATGTCTTGTCAGTATGTTTGTCGTGGCACATTAATGTCATCTTCAATTTTGAAGTAAGAAAGAAAAATGCCACAATTGAATAAATTTCAGAAGGCAATAGGTTTGTTTTGGTTGCCTACACTTTTACACAATTTTTGTTGCAAAGTGTATTTGTAAGTGGCATCATAAGAAGTGTAGTTGTTGCAAGTGTAGCTATTGTGTAGAAAAGATGCTCAGGATGACAGAATCAAGGGTACAGCGAGCGTTCTATATCTAAGGACGCCAAGTGGACACGGACAAATGTATAACATGCTTTTGTCAGAGGTATTTAATTTTTAGGTTTGTGTTATATTTTCTTGCCATAACCCTATTATTGTTATTTCTTTCAGGTGGAGTTACATTTAAAGTTCCAATGTTCAGTAGACGAAGATCCATTGATAGAAGTGGGAGAATCTAGTAATGTTTTTCCACATGGTATTGGCAGTATACAACAAAAGAAGATGAACAAAACAGAAAAGGCTTTGGAGCAATGCCAGAACGTCATAATAGCCACTCTTGATGTTCGATACGAGAATTCTGGCACATCAAAAATGAATGGCTCATTTGCAAAAAAAAGGTTGTTCTCGGCTACGCATAGAACACCTCACTGCACTACAACATCTAAAAAGTTTGTTACTTATAATAAATAGACAATCTACTTAATACATAGTTGTTTTATTTCAATACCGTCATCATCAAATGGATGAAAACCAAAATCAAATAATTGTTCCATTTCTGATGCGTAGACAAACTTACACTGAATTCAGCTTTGAAGTATGAATTACCGTTCTCGTTGTTTGATAGGTGAGGTATACACTTTCTCCCACTCCCCCCAAAAGTCAGCTACACCTGATTTACATTTTTACACTAAAAAGGTATAAAGTGCAGACAACAAAAACGAACCTAGTAATTCAAACTCAACTGCATGACGGAATCAGCATTCGCAATTTGGTACTGAATTAAATTTAGGCAAGAATAAAGCGAAAAATAAAATTGTTGTAACCGGAACAAGTTTGTAGGTTGACAAATACTGTCAAAGTTTAGACTTCATAGGTTAACAAATAGTGTCAAAGTAAATGTTACACAACTAAAATTTTTGAGAATATAGGTGTCTAATTGCTCTTTGCTGTCCCCGCTTTTTATGCTCACGATAGCACATAACTTCAATAAGCATAATCGACAAGACAGAATGCCAGAAAAAAATCGCAGGTAAATGCACGCAATCGGCAAAGTCTACCGGTGTTAGTTAGTGTGAGTGTTAAAATGTTACATCCGTAGGCATTTTGCTGTTAGTTCTATGGGTTATAACGATAGTATGTATTATTAAAAGTGAACATGCGTACCTGAGCTGTCGCTGGCTGGAATTATTGAGAGGGTTAGGGATAATGAACGGGGAACGCTCGTCGGCTGGGATCTTTCTGTGGTAGTAACATGGAGCGGAGGGAAAGGTGTTAGCCTGTATGCGTGCACGCAGCTCCTGATACCGAGCGTAGAACCTAAACATGCAAGCAGCAAGTGTCAGAGTGCTTTTTCGGAAGTCGTCCGACCGGCCTCTACTACTTTAGAACGGTCTCGGCCGAACTGTTCAATGTTACGTATGCACTCTCTACACCGCGGGCAAGAATAAGAACTATTATGCATAGAGAAAATTGTAGGTTATGTTTGTTTCAAAGGAATAAGCAGTATTTCTTCTTTGTTTTAGATTTAATGATCAGTAGCCCAAAAAAAAAAAAATATATATATATATATATATATATAAAGTAGGTAAGAATAATAATAATAAAAATAATAAGTACCACAATTATTTCTTAGCAATTTACTTTTGCAAGAAAACATGTTAATTATAAATGTAAATAATCTTTGACTGAATGATGGTTGCCGTAAAGAGTCACGTGCAGCTGAACCCACACATGCAAGCTTAAAAATTAGAATCACATAAATGGGTCAGTGGGTGCACTGGGTGTAGTCGTATCATTTCAAACAATTATGACCATACAAATTTTGTTGATCTAATACGTTGCAGACAGATGTGCAACAAGCTGAATAACACAAGTGAACAGAAAGCACATCATACCTTAAGCCCAGGACAAAAGCTTTTATCCAATACCTTGATGCAAAGAATAAGTGAAGAAGATTCAATACCTGTTCCATTTAATCATTTACCACTTATACATGTCGTTTTAAAAATGTTTACAATTCGCAAATTGTTTTTAAAACGATTCTGTATACATGTTCGTTTCAAATCAATTTCGTAAGAGTTCTTAAAAATGGTGCTGACATGGTTTCAGGGTTCATTCAGGGTCCATTCCAATTGTTACTAAAAGGCGAGGAAATTATTCATTCTTCCACAAGTATCAATATACCACAAGTATGATGGTTGAAAGAAGTAAGATGTTCAAAAGTGAAAACCACAAGTTCTGCTTTGCGTGCATGCCTCAAAACCTCAGAAATTTCTCAGAAATTTGCATTTCAACGTTTTGTACTTACTCTATAACCTGTATTGCCCTTGTCACTGATCAGGACAAACACCATTTTGTAATTAATTAATCTATGGTCTTTTGAACCGTTGGAAAAAAGCATCTATCTATGTAGGTAGGCAATAAAATATTCAGAAAATAATTTCATAGGATAGTATAGCAGCATATTTTGTGTAAATTTTCCTTTAAATCATGAACGTGCAACAATTTATTGGCAGTTTTAGTAAGTTTCCTCACTACTGATCAACTTCATAATCCAAACAACTCAGTAATCCGAATACTGGGATTAATAAGAATGAAGAAATAATGAATTCTGCGATTGCTGAACTGTTAAACAAAAAAATTATCAGGAGTCAACATACTAAAATTTTTACAAGCGGTCAAGTCATAATGATTAGCAATACCCTTATCACAGCATGGTCATCTAGGTTGAGAACGATCTGTCATAATGACTCGACTGAGACCAGCATGTATAGTGTGAAAACAGCTTTATTCACAATTTGCAAATAGAAAATTTCTGATTTAAATGTAAAAAGAAAAGATAATGAATGCACTATTAAATAATTTTCTATTTTATGATTCTTTTAATTTTATTTGCTATATGTAAGATTTACTGTTCTGTTCAGTTTTGAATAATTCTTCCAAGAAACGTCACTTAAATACAACTTAGTCCTTGAAACAAACGCTACGCAAGTTAATGTTAATCCGAAAGCAAACCACTACTCCTCAATTCTACCACACTATTCGGTTAAGTTTAAAACAAATCTACCGCAGAGCACACATTCTAAAGTAGTAAACAACCTCAATTAAATAAAAAAATAATAATGAAAAGTGTAGACAAAAATTCATCCAGAAAAAAAAAATTGAATAAAAAACACAAGAGAAATTTTGTAATTTTCCATCCATCGTGGGCTCCATCGCAATATGAAAGCAAACTATGTAGAAAACAATGCAGCAAAAAATATTTTTTTAGTCACCATATTAATATTATAATAATGAGTTGTTAATTCCATTGTTACTTTTTGAAGGTTAGAATGATTGATATAAAAATCGTTAAGCTTTGCGTCATCTTGCCAAGGAGTGAGATTATTCTGCAGATGTCTGTTTTTCTTTTTAGGTTAGGTTCTCATACTTACTCCGGATCATTCTGGAAACTATTAATCCTACGCACAGACATTTCATTGCTGCTCTCCTTTTCTCCTGGAAAATAAAAAATAACCAGCGTTAGATTCAACATAAACACAGATATTGATTATTACCACATTAATACAAAATGTTTATTACTACTCTTTACTACGCAAGGTAGCGTCAGCTAACTAATGTGGTTATGGTCATGTTAGCGGGTAGGTAGCCAATAGCTTTGTTTTAATTATTATCATTATAATAATAATAATAAATGCCTTTATTAAATAAGAAAAGAGAAAACATTCATTAACAATTGATAAATTTTAGTTCATTTTTATTTTAGTTTATTTTATTTAGTTTATTTTAAGTCCAGGTCTACGTACACACGTAGCCTGCTCAACTTAACCCACTATTCGTACTTAATCGTACATAAGTTAAATGGAACAAAACAAAAAAAATCATAATGACTATCTTGGGTAATCCAAATTGACTCACAGAAAATGGAAAAATGACTTAAATAATAACAATAATTTCCGATAATTTCGGCAAACAAAAAGAATAAAAATCTACATATAATATACACAGATTGACTGATACATACATACATACATATAAATATATATGCATACATACACACACATGCTCATACACACCCACAAAAACGCGCAGGTCACAATTACTGCTTTGACAAGACATCACACTATATCTATACTATCTATACTATATCACACTAACACATCAAAATCAAAATCACTTTGTACAAAATAAAGTCATAAGAAAGTTAGGTAACTATTTAATATGCCGAAGGAGTTACTTGCTGAATTATTTCCGCCGGGATTATTGTAAAAATTCCTCGACAGTGTAAGGAACCGTCTAGTAAGTGCAAGTTTAGGGTTGTTGAAAATTGCTTGTTCTTTAGCTTTTTTCATGATTCAGGAAGCTTTGTTGTATAACCGTGGAGGAATTTGCAAGAATGAAGCCCTCCATCTTCTGTAGGAGACTTACGTGGTTTACACTGTCGAAGGCTTGGGTGAGGTCACAGAGCTGTGCACACAGACTTCACGAGGTCCTCTACTGTGTCAGTTGTTCCTTTCTTGCTTTGGTATGCGTACTGACACGTTGAGAAAAGTCTGTGTTTTTTGGCAAAACGTTGTGATCCTTACTTGGAGTATTTGCTCAAAACACCTTTGAGGTGGCGGGTAGTATTGATAGCAGTCTATATTTTCCACAGTTTTTCACGTCTCATTTTTTGTAGATAGGTATGACGTTTGCCTTCTTTAGACTCTCTGGAAAAGTTCCCTCTGTTAGTGATTTGTTAACAATATCTGATAACGAGGATGATATTTCTTCTGCAACTAGCTTTAGAATTACTGTTGATATTCCATAGCTGTCCTCGGTCTGCCTTAGTTTCATTTTCTGAATGATCCTTCTGATTTCTGCTCAATCGGTTGGGGCTACGAAGAAGGAAGTGCCGTTTTGACTTTCTGCTGATACCTTTGTCGAGCTCGTAAGCATGACGTTTGTGGCCTGGCCTTTGGAGTAGTACTCGCTGAACTCCTCGCAAGATGGAGCACTCACTGCTATTTTTGATTGACCTTTTATTCCTGTCTATATGTTGATTCTGTCCCATATTGCCTTTGACCTGTTTTCAGCTTCCAGTATTTGTTAAACGTTTGAAGAAACACTTCAATCATCGCGTTCGTATTTTCCTGGTCTCCCACATCACTCCAGGTCTCTCTTTTCAGGGTTTGGATAAAATTGTCTTTGTTCCTTTTTGTATTCTGTCTTCTATATATTACTACAGGTGTCTGGTTGCCTATTGGGAGTGTTGCTATTAACGCTTTGTGCACTTCGTAACCAGGACTTTCTCTCAATATGACTCATGTTGACTAATATATTATCTATGCATGAGGCCCTAGCTCCTCGATCAATTCTCGTTACTTTGGTGAAAATGCTTCGGCAATTTTGTCTATTGTCAAATTTGTTTAGTCGCTTACTTACTTACTTTGTATATTTTATTTCTGCTATGTATGACTTGCCATGTGCTGCTTTGATGGTAAAATAGATTTGATTTGATAGCCAGTTGTAGTCGATGTGTCGTTAGTTTTTGTTGCGGATTTGCTCTCGGGGCCATATGGTGTCCGTTTTGTAGGGTGTAGCCTGACTTGTGCCCATTATCGTTAGTTTCACCATTTCTTTGGTTCATCACGTGTGTGTCGTATGAATTTTTCTTTTCGGGTTGTGTTGTTGATAGTCGTTGTTTTAGACGCATATGTTGAGGTTACGTCATGCTCTGTGTATATCTTTTTAATTTCTCATAGTAAGTCCAAAATAAATTATGTCCAGAACACAATCTGTCAGGTTTATGTAAGATGCATTTTAGCGTTAATTCGTTATTCTTTAATTTGTTCTACAAGTTCTACCTGAATCCTACGTTAAAAAGTACTTACTAAAACTATTGGGTCTCTGGTTCTGCCGTCTCCACGAGGGCGTGTTATCATCGACATTGACGTTATCAGGCGATGGCTGTTTGGGCGGGACGGATGGTGGACCCTTTATTGGCTCCGATGCTTCTTTGGCGTTCACTATGTGAACTGGCTGATCATTGTTCATCGAGTTCACCTTGTTCTTCTTCTCTGTAATTAGATTACTCGGTTAGTATTTTTCAATATTGGGGTGATAAAGAAATTAGTGACAGGTGTCAAGTTTGTAAGTTGAATGACATTTATAAATTAGAAGTTTATTACGACAAGAAATTAATAATACAAATGTTGAGATGATGATTAAATATTTATATTTGTGGTAGAATACAGTAGTGATCCAAATGACTGCCAAATTCCAATATCCAGATTTCTGAATAATCTGGACAGAAATAAAATATGACATTTTAAATTATTTACCATCGCAATCATAAAAAAGTGGGGACAGCAACGTGATATTAGGCACTTCTATTCTAACAAGTTTAGTTGTGTAACATACTTTACGAGTATTTGTTAACCTATGAAGTCAAAACTTTGACGGTATTTGTCAACCTTGAAACAACAGCAAACTCACTAGAAATTTTTTTAATGGTTATGTACTCATACAATCGTATTTGTATTATTACATTCGAAAATTCATTTAATGCAGCATTTTTATTTCTTACGTCAACATTCAAGACATTAATGTGACACTACAACGCCCAGTTTAATTAGTGCAAATATGGAGTGGTCCCATTTTTTACTTTATCATACGCAGTATGCTAAAGTATTGTAATCAAGCCGAAAAAAAAAAATTCAGATTTTAGCGGAAATAGGTCTTTTTGGGTCCCGTGAACATTTTTGACCAAGGTACAAAAAAATGTCTGTGTGTGTGTGTGTGTGTGTGCGTGCGTGTGTGTGTAAACGATTTTTGTGGCGACGATTCCGGAGAAACTAGTAAAGGTGTCGGAACGAAAGTTCATATTTAGAAGTTTCATGACCTAACTTAGAGCTGAAAAGCTTTTGGTTCAAAAGGGTACAAAGAAACAGGTAGTTTATTCTAAGCCTTTTTCAAGGATTTTGCAAATGAGCCACCATTTCTGTAATTTCGTCAAAATAGTTAAATAATAAATTAAAGTAGAGGAAATTTTGAATAATTTATGCCTATGACATTTTTTGGTAAAATTAATAGTTTAGCTGTAAGAGCAAATTCTGTTTGATCGATATCGGTCGCATCTGCATTGATATGAAACTAAGTACATAGTAGCCAGAATGTTGATAAATAGGTTTTTGTGCTGTCACTCGAAAACACCTCATTTCATCAGAGGTTGGAGTACCGTTATGGAACGTTGCCGCTCTAGCGCGACAAAGTACAAAATACAAATTTCAAATAAAATGAGATCACCAATTTGATTGTTTGTTGATAAGAAATATCAACCCGTCTTTATATATCTAATTCTAAAAACGATCAATTGAGAAAATTGTAAATAAAGTATAGGGATGAGTGTAGTTTTATTTTAGTATGTTGGTACGGATGTGACATCTACAGTGCCATGAACAAATATAAATCTGTCAGAATTTGAATTAGCTTTTTAAACTTGACGTTTCGTCAAAGTGGTACCAACCTAACATTTCCTATACAGAAATATAAAAAAAATGCTGATGCTTTGACAATACCTACGATTTATCTCAATAACATAGATTCAGATGTAGCTAAACTATTAATTTTATATATTGTATGATAAAGTTATGTGCCTGGCCATATCAGATTTTTATGATCGTGATGGTTTGCATAATTTGAACTACAAACCAAAAGCATTAAATATAAATATGTAGCTAAAAATTTGCACTGTCTTTTCTTAAAATTTCAGGCTGACCTGCACATAGCTAGAGTGAATAAACTATTATCTATTCTGGGTATTACGTATCAATTTTAAAAATGTTACCAGAGCCAGCAACTAGAACTCTACTGTTCTACATTATTCATTGACAGATTGTTTTTACAAATTTAATTTACAAATTTGAAATACGTAATAATATTAATTGCCATTCAGACATTGCAATAGAAGCATTTTAGAAATGTATAGCCATGTTTTAGGACATCTACACAAAACGCATTACCATTTAATCGAGAAACAATTGAACGTAAAATTTTGAAACTAATATTAGCGCCTAGAAAACTTCAAGGTCCAATAACACACATTGCTTCTGGGTTGGACAAATGCCAGGTGAAACAAAATTAAAAACGGTTCCAAAGGGAAAGTGGGACAAATATTTTTCTTTATGGGACAATACTGTACAAAAATAAAGCAAAGAATGTCGGAATTGTGATATTCAGGACAGTACAACTGAAAAAATGTAGGTACAGTGTTTATAAAATATACTGCAATGCTTGACCACACATACAGTAACATTTACAAACAGTAACATCATTGATAAATAAAGAACTTTCTGATAAACTAGCACATATTGTTACAATAAATTAATATTAGCGCAATATTATGGAATACAGACAGAATGTATGTGTGTCAGCACTAAGCATTGTTGTATATTATTTTATCTTATGTGGGGCAACAAATTGGCAAAGTAACTACTCAGGTTAAACTCAAAACTATCATGCACCAATTTATACTAAAATTTGTGGTTAGATTAGTTACTGCAAAATCAATGATAAAAATTAAAACAAAATGTAAAAAACAAAGCCGTGTATAGTTAATTGACGAATGATACACCAAAAAATCCTTGTACTAATGAGGACTTTACCGCTCTCAGAATCTTCCGACTCAGATTCGGTCTCCGTTGTTTCGGAATCAGTGTCGCTAGGGCTCGACACGTCCATTCCTGCTCATGTTTTTAGAAGCGCAGCCGCAATTCAGAAAGAGAGAGAAAAACGATAGAAACAAGAGAAAACAAAACGCTCCCCCCAATTCCGCAGCTTTTGGCATTGTTCCATACTCCGGTACTCACCGACATCGGAATCCTTCGTATCATCGTCACCTTCAATCTTCACCTCGACTCGCTTCACCTTGGACGGCGTTTCGATATCTGTCGTCGGGGGTCTGTCGTCCTGCCTCTTCTTCGCCGTTCTTAACGCCTCCTCCTTAACCTGTCTCTTCTTGAGCATGTCCAGGTGGGGCAGCATCTCGTTATCACATACATCGAAAGGGGTTTGGCCCTAAAAAACAAAAAAATTAAATTTTTGAATTATTGAACTCTTTCCTAACACGGTCAGGTGGAAAACCACATGGAAGCGGTAGCTTCAGACGTGTGCAGTGAGGTGTAAATTTAGGTATATAAGGGGGAGATCTTTGGTAGTGCGTCAGTATTCAGTTATCTCTGAAGAAGCAAGCAACATGGGTCGCAAAACTGCAAATACAAATTTTGACGCACAGCATACCCAGAAGCAATTTATTTGCTAAGTAAAAACAATCAAAAATACTTGAATATGTATTAGGGCTTCCAATCCTGAACAATACACTGATCCCGGGATTAAAGATATTGTAATCCCGGGATTAGTAACAAAAAGCGAAAATTGCTGGGTCAAAATACCCAGAATGCCTAAAGTGACCAAACCAAATCAGTAAGAAATGCCTAAAATATACTTGATTGGACAATATCTATCACCCTGAAACTTGATCAACCATCTTAAATATCACCCAAGTAAAAAAAAAAAACAAATTTGTCAGTTTAAAAGGTATCATAGTGTGCACATTTAAATACTATTATAAATATTTGTTATTGCCAAATGTAGGCAAATAAATAAATTTCTGGCAATTATGCTTTATTATCGTAATTATAATGTTTGGGTTAAAATTGTACTGAAATAAAATATCTATTGTATCATGAGTTGGGCTAGATGTTTTATATTTGAAAAAAGCCAAAGATGTAGAAGTAAAATTCATTTTTATCTTTCCAAAATATTAATTTTCATCAAGCCCAACTCGTTATTTATCTAAGAAGTTACACTGAAAATTTCATAAACTTTGACCAATAAACAACGGTTTTATTTGAAAACACGTTTTAGGAGAGGTAGAACTGGGTATTAAAGGATCAATATACCAAACTACTTACGGCTAGGTTTTGACAGTCCATGTCAGCCATGTTATTAGCTAGAAGTTCGGCAGCCTCCATCTGGCCCCAATGTGAGGCCGCATGTAATGGTGTCCACCCGTCATTGTCCTGTTTGTTAACGTCCGCAGTGCATTGAAGGAGAATTCTGAAAAAATTGTATCTTAAAATGGCATCTAATCTCACCCACTTTGCCTTAAATGCATATAACGAGTTATAAAAACCTTCTTTTGTCTACTAATACATTTAAAAAAAAAAACAGGTTTCCAGTATTTACAGTCAGATGTTGTGCATATTCTGCTTTTGCCAATTTTTGCTGGTTTTTGCTTCGCAATAAATTTCTTTTTATAGCTCAATCTTTTTTGTATGTATCTAATCATAGATAATATATGAAGGAATTGATTCAACCATGTTTTTCTTTCATTTATAAACCTCAATATATTTGGAATATGTAGATTCTACACTGATCTTTTTTGAATTTATTAGTACACATATTTTCTACAAAGCTGCTGCTGACCTATGACAAATAAGTGATAAATTTCCTTATTTATTTTTAACTACAACTCCTTAGTTTTCGCCGTGAGTATTTGACAATGGACGAAATTAACGATTGCTAAAAAAAAACACGTACTTAATTACTTTAACATATCCCTTCGCCGCCGCGACGTGAAGCGCCGTTGCCCCAGTCTTAGCATTTCCTACGTTTGCGAGGATACTCTTCGCCAGCAGCCATTCGTTTGCATCCTTCAACATCAGTCTCTCTTCTTCGCTTCGCGCTTGTTCACAGTCAATACCTGCAAAAACGAAAAACTTTTAAACAAAACATATTACCAGAGAAGCTTTATTCTATTTTAGTTTTCGCATAAAGCTCTACAGGCAAAAAAGTGAAAAATTAACGCTTACTGATGGTTTCTTATCTGTCTATTAAATAAGTGATCTTAAATCCAACTGCCCTTTATTACCAATTAGAATCATAGTAACAAATAGTAGTAACAAAATCACATTAAAAATCCATGGTTGGCAATATTTAGTTACATGCTCTCTTTGTACAAAAATCAAAACCTAATTAGAGAATTTATATTTTTAAGAAAAAAAGAAAATGTCTCAGAAAATTTACATTTTCATGTTATCTACACGATAAAATAATGTCTCACTTAATGAATTCCGGACGAAACAAAGTTTATTTAATTAATGACTAAAATAGCTCAAAACATATTTCAAAGTGTTTCTTTTCTTTCAGAGAATATATGTAAAATACAGCTTTTGTTATTCGTGACTAGACCAGAGGTCCACAAACTGTTAAGAGGAGACATTAGAAAAAATTGTTTACAAATGTGTGCGCTCCCGAACACTGAAATCATCTTTTGTTGAAAATGTTGAATACTACTGTGTATTTCTAAAAAAAGATACACCAAGCAGGTTCATAAAGTCCTGGATTGGGTCATGAGATTTTAAGTTACTTAGAAATCCAGGGGGTTCACACAGAACTCACAAATTCTGAATAGACTGGATGGCGAGTCAACGTGCGTATACAATGCCGCCAGATTTCGGCGGATTTCCGAGAAAACTGCCTTTAAGTTGTAGACATGTAACGACATGTACCTAATCTTTTAATTTTGTCCACTCATATTTTTATCGATATCTCTCGGATTTTTGAAAAATATTGAAAGATGTTCGTATTGGAGGTCTCCGATAGTCGAGATATAATCGGCATCGGCGGGCCGCTCATATTTTGGCAATGGGATCTTTAATTTTTCGAATTTCTTTCCGACATTTTTACAGTGTATTGTGTATTCTGTATTTTACAGTGTATATTGATTGCACAACATTTATGTTGTGCAATCAAAATGCGCAATAACAAAATTATTACTTTTTGAAAATATTTTACACTATATAGAATGTACCCTTAAAGAGTATTCCATGTACACCCCGGTTATTGCGATTAGCCGAACCCATTGTCATTGCCCGGATTACAATAGTACAAAAAGAAAAAATTAACATTTTTATAAAACTTGTGGCTTGGAAATGTCGTTTCATGCAGGAAAATCGAAAATTATGTATTGCTAATAGTTTATACCATTTGATAGTGTCTTACTAATTGACGTTATTGGTAGATATTTTCGGTTAAAAATATATTTACTGTTGGTTACTGTTGATTCTTATTTAATTGTTTATTTTGTGATTCTTGTTGCTTAAATTGCATATTAAAAATTTTTTAATTTCTGAATTCATTCTCAAGCGATGAGTAAGTAAGTAAAAACTGTGGTACCATAACGGCCAATACCATTTTTTTTTGCCAGTTCTAGGCTTCAACCAGTCACATCCACATAGATTAATAACCATAAAAGTGACTTTTTCCTTGCCTTTGTGATGAAAATTGATGGTATGTTTTTGTGTTCAGAATGTCATTTATATCACAAACATAATAACAACGTGCACTTAAAAATTTCAAATATAATTTTCGAGTAAATGAAAAGTCATCATAAGAATATTTTCAAGAATATTCGAAAAATTGCTTTTTTGTCTATTAATAGACACATTCCTAAAAGTTTCATTCGTATGCTTCACAATAAAAGAACGGCGTACCTATGGCGTGAGTAACCTGGTATGTATAAGCTTCTCTAAAAACTTGGTACACGACCATCATCCTCGACAGACCGGCTTGATGGGTCTGCGAAGCACAAATTTCGACAAATTGAGAAAAAATCAATTATATTGTGACTGATACACAATATTAATTAATAACTAGCCTAATTAAACACTTTCAGCAGGAATTTACGCACATAAGCTAATTAATGGCTGGTGTGCCTAATCAACTAATGGCACTTCACATCATTTTCCGTACTGACGTTTTGTGGGGCTCGTTCTATATCTATTGCATTATTTTGTGGTCTCCGATAGATACATACAGTTGCAAAGAACAAAATGCAAAGATCACTTTGTAATTATTTTTAATAGTACTATCCAGTGTGCTCTTCATTCTGCAAGTACACTATTAACGTTACATGTTAAGTACTAGCTCATGAAAAACAAACTGTTTTGGGAAATCATTTGCAAGAACAAAAGAATTGGCACAAGATAAACAAATACTTGAATAAAAATTTAATATCCTGTTGTCTTTCATTTTTGTCTTACAACATCTCTTAGTCTATTTGGCATGGACTGCACCAATTTCTTGGTACAATCGGCACAAATTTTGTTCCATTGTTATGAAAGAATGCGTTTAAATTCAGCCTTACTTGAAATGTGACCGCAAATCTTGTGCGACAATGGATTGTAGATAACACTCATCATACACTCACAAGTCTTCTATAAAATAGGCTCCGGAAACATCACATTTCAAGTAAGGCGGAATTGAAACGCGTTCTTTCGGAAGAATGAAACAAAATCAGTGCTGATTGTAACAACAAATTGGTGCATTCCATGCCAAATAGATCAAGCGAAGTTTTAAGACAAAAAGGAAAGACAACAGGATATTCAATTTTTATTTTAAGTTTTTTTAGTTATTTTGCCAATACGTTTGTGGTTGCACATGATTTCCCAAAAACTGTTTGTTCAACTTTAATAGTGTACATGTAGAATTTGTAGTATATTACTAATCATAATTACAACATGATTCTTGCATTTTCAATTGATTTGTATGCATTTACATAGTGTTGCAGTGCCAATACTTATGTGGGGTACAGTAATTTTTATTTATTCAGGAAGTTACACGTTACCTTTGGACTCGACCTCCGTCTTTAGCAGGTCCTCCATACGTTCATTCTCGGTGATGTCGAGGGCCAGCTCACCATCGCAGTTGACGGCGGCTACGTTGGCCCCGTGGTCGATCAGGTACTTGGCTATCGAGAGGAAGCCGCAGCTCGCGGTAGCGTGCAGTGGCGTCCACCCTTCGTTGTCGCCCCTGTTCACGTCTGCACCCTGCTCCACCAGGAACTCCACCATGTCCAGGTTGTCGTCGATGCATGCCTGTAACGGAAGATGTAAGGATCAGCCAAACAATTCACGTTTATGAAGGAGAAATTTATTGCAATTAACCCGAACGATATATTGAGTTAAGTGCTAACCCGAATAAAAATACTGTCAATTACCTAATTATTTCCACAAGTTAAGCAAAAAGACTTCTAGCATAAAATGGCACTTGACGTGCATGGCTGCAAATTTTTCCCAGCCTCTTGTCAGGTAGAGCAGCATTTTTTTAAATTTTAATTGTGTTATTAACTTAAGCTGCCATAACTTGTAAACTATTAATCAACCTAATTCGATTACTAGGTAAAAAATTAAAACATTTTATGGTTTACAACTAAGCATAAGCACAGTTTTGCTCTAAAATGCAACGGAAACCAGACGGAAAACAATTTTAGCAACAAATTTGCTGAAGAATGAGGAGGTGCCCGGGCTCCAACATGACTACAAAAAGAAGCAGACGAAATTAATAAAAGGATGTTCTATAGGAAAAACTCAACATTTTGAAAAAATAGAGTTAAGAAATTTTGAAACAAAGAGGTTAATTTTGATTCGAAGCAAATTTAAACTAAGGCGTTAAAGAAAGAAAGACATTATCGTTAGAACAAAACCATTAATATAAAAAGGTAAACCTTTAAGATGACGCATTTAAAACAGTTTTATTTCAAAACAATCAAATTGATGTATTCACCTGTTAGGTGGGCATTATATTGTTGAAACAAAATATTTGACGATTCAAGTCTAAATTTGGCAAGCAATGATTAAAATAAATAAAAAAAAACGGTTTCAAAATTTCAATCATCTCAAAGAAAATGCCTTACTTAAAAAGCTCTATTTCAAAATGTTATCATTTTAACAGATATGTACTAATTATTTTTATCCAACATTTTTGTACACGAAAACAAAGACAAGGGAAAAGCATTAACCAGGGGACAGACATGCTTTTCTGGGTAGAAATTCATAAAATCTAACGTTATTAAAAATTAATATTGATTAGCGTATTCCCTTAATTATTAATCAGACATATAATTATTTTTTCATAATTATTTTGTTATTCACATGTGCGAGAAAGGAAACATATGCTAGAGGAAACACATTTTCAATTAAATTTAGGAATAAGCAGTTAATAGAAATAATGTTTGTACAGACAGCCAGCTTCATTATTTTACTTCTTAAACGCAATAGATAGTAAGACACAAAATAATTAAGTTAATTAACCAAATTGCAAATTGTCTGGGGCGAGACGACAGTCACCGTACTAAACACAGATATTACATTGTTCCGTGACTTCCATTGACCAATAAGAGCGTTTGAACGGTTTCCGCGATGGTTGTTAACAACTTTGCATCATACAGGACCACATAATAAATTTATGTACGCGAGCGAAATATATTCCCAGCAACGGTAGCTACGCCGGCTTTAGAACCAATCACAGCTCCAGATTTTTCATTTCCATATTGTTTTGATACACTGCTTAGCGATATTGTCAAGGCATTGACAACGTCGCTAGCGCACCAAACAATTTTAATCTGTCAAAATCCTGTTAACCGTCATAGTGACATACAGCAGTCCCTATATGCACAAAAATTAATTTATAAAATTTCAAAAAAGTATAGTGTTCCATTCGCAAGTAATGGCAATTTCTCACTCGAACTTTTTGCAGCACTCGCCTACGGCTCGTGCTGCAAACTTCGTTCGCGTGAGAAGTTGCTAGCATTACTTGCTCATTGAATAATATGTATACAGTGCAACCTCGATTATCCGGACAATTAAATGCAAGGGGGGTGTCCGGATAATCGATTTGTCCGTATTACCGAATATTGCTTCAAAATTGCTTAAATAACATTATCTGAAGTTTTGATTAATTTTAAGTCATGCATAGAACCAGTGTTGACGGCTTTTGGTGTAATTATCACTAGAATTTATACCCAATTGCGCAAATGCCCATTTCTATCACCGTGGTTGAATTTCAGTAGTTAAGTAATTCCACCTAAGGTCAGCAACACAGAACTCATGCCCCTAGGTACTAATTTTAAACGATTATTAAAAATAGTTGACTAGTTTGCTTTTATTTTTATTTATTTCGGAAATCGTAGATTTTCCAACGCCGTATTGCGCAGCAATCGGTCTAATGCTTTGTTCATAATCGTAATTAATTTATTATTTCGACTTTTTGCTGCACATTCAAAGTAATATTTTAGCCGTGTACACCAAACAACCGCACAGGGACATATGTATATGTACTACCGCTGCCGTACGTAGTCAGCCTCTCAACAAGCCGCTTGGACCTACTTGACGGCGCGGCGACCTGGCCGTCTCGTCGGCGCGTTGTCCGGATTAGCGAGCGGTGTCCGGATAATCGTGTTTTGCAGGGGGTGTCCGGATTACCGCGTGTCCGGATAATAGTGTGTCCGGATAATCGAGGTTGCACTGTACTATTATACATATCTTTGAATTCATATCGAAAAGGACCTTTTAAAAAGTATAATGTTTCCACCGTCTCTTGTAGAGTTTGTTACACCGATACAACCGATGCGTTTCTCTAGAAACACGATCTTGCAAACTGACATGCGCGATTACTGTTGAATCGTTTAACTTATCAAGTTTATTCTTTTTTACTTTATCATACGCAGTATGATAAAGTATATATAAAGTATTGTAATTGTGCCGAAAAAAAAGATTGAGATTTTAGCGGAAATAGGTCGTTTTGGGTCCCCTGATCATCTTTGGCCAAGGTACAAAAAAATGTCTATGTGTGTGTGTGTGTATGTATGTGTGTACCAGATTTTTGTGGCGACGATTCCGGAGACTAGTAAAGGTATCGAGACGAAGGTTCATATTTAGAAGCTTTATGACCAAACTTCTAGGCTGAAAAGCGTTTGGATCAAAAGGATCCAAAGGAACTGTCTGTTTCCTCTAAGCATTTTTGAAGGATTTTGAAAATGAGCTGCCATTTCTGTAATTTCGTCAAAATAGTTAAATAATAAATTAAAGTAGAGGAAATTCTGTATAATTTATGTCTATGACATTTTTTTGTAAAATTAATAGTTTAGCTGTATGAGCAAATTCTTTTTGATCGAGATCGTGTCTGCATTAAAATGTACGTAGCCAGGATTTCGACAATTATTTTTATTTTGACAGTAGGTAGTGTCAAACGCAGGCTTTTTGACTTAGCTACTGTCAGTATATCAATCAATATCAATCAAAATATCTGGCAAATCCTGGCTACTTGTTTTATTTTAATGCAGACACGATCGATCTCGATCAAATAGAACCTCATGCAGCTAAACTATTACATAATTTTATATATATACTTTTTATTGGAGGCTGAACCTCATAAGGAGTGAAACTTTTCAATAATATATTATTTGTAAAGATGTGAAAACGAAAAAACTGTACAAAGTAAAAAATAAAATTCAAACAGCAGCCATTTTGTCAATTTTCAACGTTTTTAACTAATAGTTGGTTTAGCCTCCAACTAATTTCATCTAGTTTCACAACGCCTTTGAAATTTCGATTTATGGTTATCTTTATGGGAGCTATCGTGCACGTTGATGAGAACAGCACGCCGCGCAGGACCCGAGACTTCCTACAACAGTATCCACTTATTGCATATAGCTTTTTTTCTGGCACAATTTCTTCTTGTACACTAAAGTATAATAAATATATAGCAAAAGAAAAAATATTGATATCTCCTACAATTTGTAAAACTGTCCCCAAATTGAGCTAATTTTGAGTCTCTACATGAGAACCTCCACTTAATTATGATAATTTGGATTTATAGATTGGTTTTTATACATATAAACGCCATGTAGACTTAACATTATGTAGATGTTAGTTGATTTTTTCAGCAAGCGCGCTTCGTATTCCTTTTATTTACTTATTGAGTTTACTATTGTAGTATATTGGCAAGTTTAATTGACTGTTATAGCCTTTAAATGGGTATTATTTTACTAAATTAGTATTTTTTATTCTACAACTTATAATTTTGGAAGTATGTCAGTGGTTATCAGCGTTTTTTTTTTTTGTTAATATGAAACATATAATGTTCTACTTGTTTTAAAATAAAGGAATTAATTGCCAATCTCAAAACGGTAGTGGTAGGTTGAAATTTCACAGACTTTATTTTTCTTAGTAATTCACTAAAAATTATGTATTTCCTAAAAAGCGGGGCATTTGAGGCACCCCGCGGGACAAAATGTAAAAAGCCGGGGCTTTCCCACCAAAAGCGGGACAACTGGTAACTTTACCCATACTTTCAGTGTAGAACGCCTAGAAATGATCCGTTACTATCAAAAAACAAGCTACCCACCCACACCCGGTACGATTAATACTACCAACAAAACGGCAATAATTTCGTATTATTCTGACTAGAGTTTGCACGTGAAAATGGGCCAGTGATCGTCATTCCGCAAGTTATTTGCTTGCGTCATTTGTCAATTGTGATTAAAGCTTGAGCGCATAGACGTAGCAATAGCAACTGTTGCAACGGCAACGGTGCCACTGGGCGATGCCAAAACCGTTTGGCCAACACGGAATAGATTAATTTAGAGCAAATTGGCCACGGTTATCGGTGACGTGAGCTTTAGCGGAATTACATGAGTAAATTAGAGCCACATCAAAGCGAAAAAATATCGGGCCGCTTCCTGTTGTATCATCGGATGAACTACTGGAACTTTCATCGCTTTGCAAGATGTGAGAGTCGCGCACCAATATGTAATAAAAATTAAAGTTGTTATGGAACATTTTTGGAAGCTTTTTGTGGTAACTTTAGGTTTAATTCAATTGAATGACGGCTTTAAAGCCAACTATTTTCGTAATTTGAATTTTTTGCAGAAGGGTTACATGAGTCATATGCAGGTGGTTAGGTTAATACTATCTCATGGTAGACTGGTTAAATGATGGTGGTGAGCAAAATATTTTCATCATTCTGTACACACCGACACGCAACTGGTTTCACCAGCCAGACATCCATTTTAAACCGGGCTTAGAGTATAAAGAGATACAAAATGTCAGCTTGTGTCCATTTTTTGTAGAAGCTGATTAATATTAGAATACATTAATTTGCATGACTGTACATTCAGAGACCAATAGCTTTGAAACAGTTAGTTATTTTAAAATTATATAGTTTTTTAAATTATAGAACATTTCGTCACTATTTTGATTCCAATTATTTTACGGTTTTATCTTTTGTAGTGTTTACTGATTGCCATCACCAATGAAATATTGATTAAAATAGCCTCCATATTTTACAATTTTAATTGTTTTTCTCGAAATTTTTCTAATGTAAGCCTACCCAATTTGAACAGTATCGCTGTATTCAATTATCGCTGATAAAAAACAATATTTCATAAATCTTGACGAACAAAAAAAATACAATCCCATTTGAAAATAAGAGTTAACATACGCCTGTAAAAACTGATGGTGGTTTTAGCGCATCTTTTGGGTTGAGAACCACTGGTCTTAAGAATATTTTAAGCACCTTCATATTCAGTTATGGAAAAGATTAAAGTCGCTTGGTTCAGTACATATTTTTTATAGCTTTCAATTGACATGAACCTGCTAGAGATATATTATTGCTCTTCAATCAATTAATTATGCCATTTCCTTTTTTGGTGGATGGCAGATAATAACCAGCAACGTGTATCATTACATGCTGGATTTATCCAGACAGCGTTTAAACAAGTAAGTTACAGACTATTTTCCATAAGCTCCTTCAGATGCTGAAAAAAATACTTATAAATCAATATTATAGTATTCCCATTTTTATGAAATATTTGTTTACCATCGTAAGTAATATGTTTAGATATGTTTGCCCTTTAAACAGTTATGTAATATCGGAATTATTGGAATGTGTTTTATCCAATCACTTATTTGATGTTAGAATTTGTAATATTGACTAATAGACGCAATCTGACCTGTTTGCTTCAGTTAAAGTTCATCTGCATCTTAATAAATAACTGCATTTATGCTCCGTTTGCTGCAAAAGAAAATTGAGTTATAGAAATTAAAAAATTTCGTGATCCGTTGCAAGTCTGTTATTGCGGCGCTACAAGTGTTTTCTTTTACCGCGATATGATGATGTTAAAGGTTAATGTGTTCGAGTTTCATGTTGTTCTCCTAGTACACGGTAAAAATACATGGATAAGTATCCATGTATTTTTTATAATACTGATCAATATCTATGGTTTTATATAGTCGTTTAATTTGCTTCAGAGCTTAATTTATATCATATATTGTTTGTAGAACTATACTTTGCACAAGTAAAGTACAGAAACGGAGATATAAAGCATAAACGTTTTAGTTGAAAAAGTATAGGCCCAAATTTAGCAGTGCAAAAATTCTGAAAGCATCTAATTATACCTGATTGACGTTTTGCTGTTGGAAGTATCCTGTGGAGAATTAAGGCAACAAAAAAGAACTTCTTTGGCTATTTTTTTATTCCTTAATACTGTGTAGAAACTCAAGCGGATTTTTATTTACTTAATTAAAAAATACAGTTCGTTTGGAATATTGATAAACAGTATTTTAAAGGACTTCTTAAGAAATTAAAATAATCTTCTTAAACTCCATATGAAACTTCTTAGTCAATATCTCCTTTAATTTTTATTATTAATAAATTAATATATTATTTGTTGTGGTTCCCTCTGGTTCCAAGTGTTCCAACCACATTTCAAATGTTCAGCAAGGGTAAAAAGGTTGAATAATCCTCGTCTAAATCTAGAGCTTATATCTGCATCAACTTAACTAACCATCAGTCTAAATTTTCTAAACTCATTTTCGATTTGATCGATAAAATGTTGACAGTGCATTCTAAATATGGTTTAGCAAATTAGCCATGCATTTTAATGCCTAATTCCGCGAACTTGACGTCATGTCCGGCTCCTCCGCCAAAAGCAAAATGGTGGATAAATAGGCCAAATTTAAACCGCACAACGCGGCGCAATAAACTTGGTATTATGGCCAAACGTATTTTAATATCTATGAAAGTGTAGGCATAATCCATTTAATAAATGGTAAAATACATGTATTGTATCATTTGAATTTGAATTATTATAATTCTGAATTTAATTTTCATGATACATTATTATAGCATTCAATAGAAACAATAAATTACTGAAACTATAAAATGAGTATGTAAATTTTACAGGGTTACATTTCAAAATTAAGATATATTTTGAGGAGCGTACTGGGGATGTACAAAACAAACGGTTGCGTTCGGCGACATCTTCGGAGCAGTCACCGGCTCACCACAAGAGGGCGAGACACGCACCGCATAACACCACCGCTAATACAGCGGCAATCAGCTTCCGGGAGGCATTGACTAGTCACCTCCGGGTTGTCATCATTGACGGCCGCAATCCCCTTGGCAAGATCAAGGAGGCGGACGGCAAAGAAGTGCAGAGGGAGCTCTTCAGACTTCTTTGGGAGGAACTGAGCGTCAGGCCCTCAGGATCTAAAGAGCCCCAGATCACCTTCCGCTCTTGGAGCTTCAAGGGAGAGAAGCTCAGGGTCACATGCGGTGACGACCTGTCCCTTGCATGGCTAAAGGGCAAAATTACGAAGCTACGTTGCGCCAAAGACGCACAGCTTCGCGTTATTAGGGAGGATGAGCTTCCGAGGATGCCCAGAGTCCAAATCTGGATACCCTCATCGCTCCTGCTCGACCCAGAGGTCAAGCCCTCCAGCGACAGACTGGTCAACATCCTGGCTGATCAGAACAGACACCTGGACATCCACAGCTGGTGCCTTTTCAATTTCGAGGAGGTCGCAAACAGCTCTGGCGATGCGGGACTCGTTCTCGCATTTGGTGCAACCCAGAAGGATGCCAATTGGCTCCGCACTAACGGATCGATCCTCAATCTGTTCTTCGGAACAATTAAGGTCCGCGTCAGTGGGTGGCAAGACCTGGAACAGGAGCTCACCACCGAGGTAGAGGCGACGGCAACGTCGGGGGCTTGCGCGGCAACTCCAGCTGTAGCACCCTCGACTGGGACGGCGCCAGTACCTGCTCCGGCACCTTCTGTCGTGGTAGCAGCACCAGCAGTGGCTAGGTCGGAAGAGATGGACATCTCCCAACCAGATGCGGGATTCAGAGGCTTCACGGAAACGAAGCCTCTGAAGACACCATCCTCGCCGGACTCTTGTGTGTCGGACTCCATCCTTGACACACCCCCGAGCAAAGCGACAGCCACTGTCGATCCACCTTCTCCCTCTCACTAAAGTGAGCAGCCAGGAAGCCAGAAATAGCCCGATGGACAACAACACTATCAGGGTAGTACAATGCAATCTGCATCGCAGCAAGACAGCAACGGCAACTCTTTGCCGTCATCTTGACGTGATGAAGAACACTATAGCTCTGATTCAAGAGCCATGGACCTCCGGGTCCAGGGTACTTGGTCTTAGTAATCTTAGCGGTACTGTTTTCAGCAACGCCGGCGACAGCAGACCTAGGACAGCAATTTTTGTGCCCAGGAATCTTCATGCCTACCTCTTGCCTCAATGCTCGAACAGGGACGTCACTGCAGTGAGGGTACAATGGATCCTTAAAGGGACAGCACAAGAGATCACCATGGCAGCTGCCTACCTTCCAGGGGAGGAAAGACCCCCATCGCAGGAGCTGAAGGCGTTAGTCGACACCTGCAATGGAAGGAAATGGCAGCTGATCATTGGATGCGACTCCAATGCACACTCCTCGGCGTGGGGTAGTAGAGATGACAACGTCAGGGGTAAGTTACTGCTTGAATTTATTACTAGCAGCTATTTAGATATACTAAATCGTGGGACGGAACCGACATTCGTCAACGCACGATGTCAGACCGTCATTGACATTACGTTAGCCACCTTAGGTATCTCGCAACAAATAACCAACTGGCGTGTCTCAGAGGAAGCTTCCCTGTCAGACCACAGATGGATTACCTTCGATCTTGGTCGTCACGAGGCCAAGAAAAGATTGGGGCGAGATGCCAGAAGGACGAACATCGACGCCTTCTGCGAAAATCTTTCTGGTGAGTTGCAACATACGAACATCTCACGCCCACGTAACATCGGAGACCTGGACAATTACTCGTCTGTCTTAAGCAACGCTCTGATGAAATCGTACAAAAAGGCCTGTCCCCTGAGGAAAGAACTAGAGCTGGGACGCGCCACCCCTTGGTGGTGTTCCGAGCTCGAACGACTCAAGGTGAATACCAAAAGGGCTTTCAATAAGGCACAACGCTCAAAAACTGACCTGGACTGGGACGATTACAGAAGTAAGCGTTCCGAGTTCAGGAAATTAATCAGGCGAAGGCAGAGGGCTACCTGGCGCAGCTTCTGCGAAAGCGTGGAATGCATCGCCGATGCCTCTCGCTTGAAAAAAATACTGTCAAAAGACCCGAGACAGGAAGTAGGTATCTTGAAGAGGTCTGATGGCTCTTTTACCAACAGCCTCAAAGAGAGCTTAAAACTGCTAATGTGTATTCACTTTCCAGGCTCCTCCACCACTCTGGATACCACCATTGCAGAACCTAACAGCGCTGCCTCCGAGGACGATTGGGTTTCAGCCAGCCGTATTGCAGACAGCGCCAGACTAAGGTGGGCCATTCAGAGCTTCTCACCCTTCAAGTCTCCAGGACCAGATGGTATCTTTCCAGCCCTGCTACAGTGGGGACTTGAAACGATTGAACCACATCTGCTGGAGATCATACAAGCGTGCCTGGCGCTGCGTTACGTCCCAAAACGTTGGCGTGAAGTTGCAGTCACCTTCATACCTAAGCCCGGAAGACAGGACTACTCGGTACCAAAGGCTTTCAGACCCATTAGTCTCTCCTCTTTTTTTGTGAAGACTATTGAAAGACTTTGCGACAGATATATCAGGGACACAGCACTCTTAGCGAGACCACTGCACCCTAGCCAACATGCCTATACACAAGGAAGATCCACTGACACTGCACTATACAGTGTGACAAAGCAAATAAGCTCCTCAATTGACAACGGGGAATCCACATTGGGTGTGTTCATCGACATTGAAGGAGCCTTCGATAAAACCACCTTCCGTTGCATCCAGGAGGCTCTGGCAGAGCGTGGCGTGGCGCCGACCGTTAAGGGCTGGATCCATGCCATGCTCTCGCAAAGAATAGTGAGCCTCAAGGCGTGCAACACAACACTCAAGGGAAGAGTCGCGGGAGGCTGTCCACAGGGAGGAGTGTTATCACCACTTTTGTGGAACCTTACCCTTGATAGCCTGCTTCAAGAATTAAATGGCCAAAGATTCGAGACCGTTGGCTACGCTGATGACCTTGTCATACTCGTCAGCGGAAAATTCCACAACACACTTGCCGAAAGAATGCAAGTGGCGCTAAAACACGTCGAGGACTGGTGCAAAGCTCACTCGCTTTCCGTTAACCCAGCCAAGACAGAAATGATACTCTTCACTAGTAAGAGGAAACACAGCAATTTCACACCACCAAGGTTCTGCAATAGCGAACTGAAACTGTCTGAAGAGGTCAAGTATCTCGGTGTGACCTTCGACAGGAAATTAAGCTGGAAAGCACACCTTGAGCTAAGGCTGAAAAGGGCAAGAATGGCTTTCGGTCAGTGTCGTAGAGCCGTAGGGAAAACCTGGGGTCTCTCACCACAGATCACACTGTGGATATACACTGCCGTTATCCGTCCTATGCTCACGTACGGGGCGATTGCGTGGTGGTCTAGAGTCAAGCTGACCACAACCAAAATCAAACTGGCACAAATTCAAAGACTTGCTTGCCTCGGCACAACCGGGGCAATGAGCACAACCCCAACTGCTGCGTTGGAGTACATGTTGTACTTGCCACCACTTGACTTCTTCATTGAAGAGGTGGCCCTGAAAACACTATTCAGGCTTCGCACGGTGGGCTACACAAAAGTAGGCGACAAGGGCGGCATGTGGGGCAGTCTATGGAGTAGTGCAACGGAAGTTGTGCCGCTTCTCGACTACCGTACGGACTATATTCCACCTTGTTACGTCTTCAACAAACCCTACCTTCCCAAGGACATACCGCAGGTAAAGGGGAACACCTCGAGCCTGAAGATATTCACAGACGGCTCCAGGAAAGATAGTGGTACTGGCGCTGGCATTTTCTCTCATGACTACCAGCTAAGACAGTCCATCCCCCTAGGCAACTATCCTTCTGTAACGCAGGCGGAAATCTTTGCCATAAAAACTGCCGCGGAGTGTATTCTCAGCTCCGACAAGATTGGCAGTAACGTAACGATCTACACAGACAGCAGACAATCCATCCTCTCATTAAGTCGTTGCAGGTTTACCTCCGATTTAGTCTTGGATTGTCATAACACCCTTGTGGAGGCGTCCAAACACAACAAGGTCAACCTCATATGGATAAAAGGGCATTCTGAGGATAAGGGCAATCGGCACGCTGATAAACTAGCAAGAAGAGCTGCCAACGGACTGGTAAGCTCGCCGGAACCCTTTCTACTACCCACTAATAACCTTCTGCTACAATCATTGAAGGACCTCACCCACAAGAAATTCATCCGACAATGGGAGAATCTACCTGGCTGTCACCAAGCTAGGGAAGGGCTCCCTCGCTCCTCCAGCATCTCTGCTAGGAAATTTACACAGCTGTCCAGACAAAACCTACGTTTAATTACGGGTATTCTCACGGGTCACTGTGGTTTACGGAAGCATCTACACGTGATGCATCTCGCTGAAACGTCTATATGCCGAGCTTGTGAGCTAGAGGATGAGACGGTAAAACACATTTTCTGTGAATGCCCAGACCTGGTTGTACACAGGGAACGCTTGCTGGGGGATCCATGGCCAACCATGGACGGAATCAGGAACGCACCTCTGAGCTGCGTCCTAGCCTTCGTTAACTACCTAGGCTGGTTGACTCAGCCAGAGTGAGCGTAGGGGGAGGCACAAGGGGCCCAATGGGGCCTGGGTGCCACGAGGATTATCCTTGACCTCCAACACCCTACATACATAAGATATATTTTTATTACCTTCATTATAAAATTGTTTAGAATACTGCAAAATTTATTTTAACGGAATTTATAGTTGTCAGTAAAATGCTATATTTAACGTGGTTTATATATTTTGCCAATAAAACCAGTCAGTATACTTTATAATATTGTATGTTACCATTTATGTAGTATTTGTAGGTACTATCGTGGCCATATATTATGTCCCTTCTTTTGACGTCCATTTTCTCGGAAACCTAGGGGCGAAAAAATTTGAAAACATTCTGGTGCTGTCCTTGATTAATATGAGAAATATAGTAAGCTGTATGTGTTGGTGTTTTCCCGATTTTTCCAAATTAAGAAGAATTGGCGCTGTTTTTGCTACGTAAATTTTATTCGTTTAACTTTAGCAATGAATTACTCCGGAAATAATACATACACACATAAAAATTTTACGGAGAGAATTTGCACGTAGTTAGTTGTACACAAAAAAGAGTGATTTTTTCTCCGAAAATCAGTTGATTGTGTCCTAAAAATTGTTGATATACGTAATATCGGAGTTAATTTAACTACATAGCACGGAGTTGAAAATAGTTTATATCCGAAATGGTGAAAATTTTCACTGGAGCTGTGAAATGAAAATTAACACCATGCAGGGTGTTGAAATAACTGACAAAATGAGAGAAAGTACACTTTTTGGAGTTGATATTACTCAACATTGTGACGGAGTGATAAAACTCCTAAAAGTAAACATTAATTCCCTGTGTAATATTGATTTCTAACTCCGTTTTGGAGTGAATAATCTCCAAAAAGGTAAGATTTATACTGTAAAGGCAAAAACTTACGGTTTGACAACAACAGGCGTCAACATGTCGCCACCAAGACGGTTTGCAGTTTGCTTCGCAGTGTGTTGTGGTCGTCACTTATACTCCTAAGTTCGCGGGGTGCAGTTGAGAGTGAGTTTCATTTCCAGTACTTTTAATATTTTATATGTAAGTACTTACATTATTATTTCAAATGGAGCAGTGTATTTTCATACGAGTTAAATACGGACAAATAAAAAAATGGGTCAGAATTATCAACGATGTATTAAATTTCGACACAATTAATACTACAGGTGAGTTACTTATATTACTACATATGTATGTATGTACGTAGACATATGTATGCGTGTACATTACTTATTCGTTGTGCTCACATGCTTTTATAATTTTGTAGTTTATAAAAATGTTATGCACACTACTAATGTACTATAGAAAAAAGCTTGTGAAGATACCGGCTAGTCAAATGCGCAGTACGTTTGTTGCCGCATTTGTGGTACCTTCATACCGAGTATGACACTGCATTGTACCTACAGAATGCATGTCGATTTTTGTGTTTTTTTTTATGAAGTAGTGTGTATTCCATTGTCCGGCAATGCGTGTTTTTTTTTATTTTTCTATTTGCCTTACAACATACAAAAATACAACAATTCTGCAGATATTTCTTTTTTTATGTACAGTTGGCAAGCTATTTAAAATAGCAGAGACAAAATATCAAGATATCAAGTATTATGATGACGCGAGTTATGGAATCGACAAGGAGTTATTGGTAGACTTCACAGTCAACGAGGAATTACTTTGGTAATAAGGACGGGCGAAGAGGATGACGATGTTAATACAAATCATTATACACATTCCTTATAATAAGGCGAATGATATGTATATAGTTACCAATTAGGATGTACTTAGTTATTAATGAAAGTACTCTAGACTTTATGTACTCTGTTATATTTGATATTAGTTATTAATTTATTATTATTAATATTTATACGGAGATTATTGTTATATTTAGGATAAACTGTATTTTATTTATTGAGTATTGTGCAAACATGTATATTCATTTACTTGTTTTTTCGAAAAATAAATTGTTAAAATGTATTTTTGATTTTTACTGGTCCCCATCATATTCCTAATAAAGATAAGAACCGCTCTGAAAAAAAAACAACTCTATTTGGTACATATTTAACTTCATTACGTACACACATCTCCACGGATGTATTTCACTACTACAGAAGAACTTTTGCACTCCGGAACGCGGAAGTTTGACACGCGGTGAGATTATTTTATGTCTATAAAGGAGTAAACCTGCATTTCCCAAAACATATATTTTCAACTCCGTTACAAATAATAATAACTATAAAAAGAGTGAATGGGCTCTGTAAAAATTCAACTCCGTCTGATTTAACTACATGCGCAAACGGTCGCGAGGGAGATCCATAGCGGTGTTGAATCGGTGTTAAATCCAACTCCGTATTTTTATGTGTGTAGATTTGAACGAATTAAAAAGTAAAACCACCTGCGGAATGCTAGCTTTCAATGTGCATTTTTGTAAAATCATTGGATTAGTGGTTGACCCACAAAAAGCTATATTATGCAATGCCAGCCATTCCGTTATTAGAAGAGCTAGAATAATGAAATATAGACTATAGGCTACCCAATAGTTCATAGGTTTAAAGTTTATTACATAATCATTGTTTATCTTGCATTTTTCATACAAAAGATCGTGCTGAAACTCCGCGTGAATTCCGACGCTCTACGGTTTTTGGGGTACTGCGGGGAAAGGATGCGTTAGCGGTGCAGTCATGTCGGAGAGAACCGATACAGCTGGGAGAACCGGGCAGCTTATTATCAATACACCAAAAGAACCATAACTTGACAAGGTAGTAATTTTAACTAACAATTAAATTCTTATTATTTGCATAATTTTGAATATAATATGTGACCCGGTACGAGAGAAATCTCTTCTATCGATTGGCGTTTATGTTTTCTTCAGTTTTTATACAATAAGGTTGTAAACAAGATTTTGATGGAAGCGGATAGACCTAATAATATGGAGTTAGCAGATTTTCCGATTAGTGGTGAATACTAAATTAAGCTTGCTTGATAAACCCAAAAAATATTTAAAAGGTATGCCGATTTTGTTATATAAATATTCAAACTATTATAACAGTTTCAACAGCTTATTTATTAGTAATATTTAAATACATGCAGAAACAATATAAAATAAATACAACTCTTAATATATTATTACATACACTGTAGGCAAAAAAAAACGGTACAAATGTTCAATTACTTCTATTTCCAAAGATTTTAAGTAAATTAAAGCAAGCATTTCTTTGAAAGACTAATTGCTTATGTTGTCCAATCCTCAAAACACACCATATTCGCAATTCCACTTCTTCTTTTTCAGCAAAAACAGCAAAAACCGATGTTTCAAAATTTCACCCTGTATGCAAAAAAAAAATAACCCTGTATTCGATGCAATAAAATCTCTGCTGTCCCTTTTGACCAAAGGAAAAAAAATTCATTACCTGCTAATTTTATTACAGCTTGCATTTCACATTAAATTGACACGATGTTATCAGAAATGTTGCATAGCCTAACACAAAGCAACATAACTGTGGATTGAAACGTCCTGTTATTGCGAATATGGTACGGTTTCAATCTTCACACTACAGGCAATTCGTTTTTAAAAGAAATATTTGAATTGACAAAATATTATAGGAAATCCGAGTGATCAAAAATTTGTACCGTTTTTTTTTTTTGGCCCACCGTGTATATTACAAATTTATACTGACCGTATAAAACTTAAAAATATCAAAAAACTTTTACAAATTTAGCATCGTAAATTTGTAGACACATAAAATATTTACTCATTAATTTTAAATGCTAAACACGAAACCCGATTTAAATTGCCAAGAATTCCCATGGTACTTCCAAATGCCTGTTCGTGGTTCTGTTATCTTATTGACTTATTTTGTTTATCTTTTAATTCGGTAATCTGTCGCCGGATATCCAAATTTCTTTAGCGAGGCAGAATCGCCGTGTCGTTTTATGTATTGTGTCCGTAAACACTAGTAACTATAGTAATGCACGTGCGATCTGCCACTACTGGCAGCGTCCCTGTCGATCCCTTCCCCCGCTCGCCACAAAGACCGTAGAGCGCCGCGTCAACTGCAGCAATCATGAGATGCATGCTTCAACTCGATCTTTTGTAGGGAAAATGCAAGATAAACCATGAATATGTAATAAACTTTAAACCTATGAATTAGTGGGTAGCTTATAGTCTATATTTCATTATTCTAGCTCTTCTAATAAAGGAATTGCTGGCATTGCATAGAATAGCTTTTTGTGGGTCAAGCACTAATCCAATGATTTTACAAAAATGCACATTGAAAGCTAGCATTCCGCAGGTGGTTTTACTTTTTAATTCGTTCAAATCTATGTATTGTTTCCGGAGTAATTAATTGCTAAAGTTTGGAAGGTTTCTAATTTTTATGAGTTGTAGCATACTAATCAAGGACAGCACCAGAATTTTTTAAAAAATTTTCGCCCCTAGCTTTCCGAGAAAATGGACGTCAAGAAAAGGGAGATAATATATGGCCACGATAGTACATGTGGTGGTAGGCTACATAAACACGGAAGGAATACGACGTCAGTGCTCCATCAGATGCCATGGCTAACATGAGATGGCACGTTAGGCAGGTGTGATAATGTATAGTTAATAGTAAGTTAATTATTGTTCGTAAACATACACTAGGATATCATATCTTCAAAATGTGTTCAAAATATAGTATTGAAATATCTATATCTTTTGTATGGTTTATAGAGTTAGCTCGATAATGCCAAAGGGCGAAACGCATCACTAACAAAATATAAGGAAAATAAAGAACAGTGAAGAACAAAAAGTTATATTTTCTACTATATAGTAAAAATTACTATACCAGCATCTTTTCCGAGTATCATACATTTACATACATCATTATCATACAATTCAGTATCCTAACATTTTAATTTTTATAAATTGAGTTAACGCTATTTAAAATTTTAAACAGTCATATTTTATAATTTACTTATATTATTGTACATTTTATAACATCACAATTATAAAATCTACTAAAAGACAGTATGTATTATAATACCTCATACACTGTACTTAACATATGCGTATTGGAATGTTTATAACTTAATATTCTCGTCACAAATGGTAACATATTTTATCACAAGCATTATGAGAATTATTATAATGCTTCCTATAGACTTTTCTCAATATACTCGCATCCACATATACACGTTTTTAATGTGGCTCGTAAAATAACCGGGAGAAAAAACGCAGAGTATCATTCCTCAAATATCCGGGTATATGTATAGGTTTATTGCGAAATCGCTGTAGGCCAATGTACCCGTGACGTCACGGGAGATCCTTGCCACGGGCCGGGAAGTCGAACTACAAAGCCGCTTGTCACGGGCCGTCAGATTTGAACGACCTGACTGACGCGACCAAATAAACACTGTACGATGGATATTCAACAACGAGAGCAATTTGGGTTACTCCCCGTTGGAAATATCATCAAAACAGAGAAGTTTGACGCGCCTTTGAGAAGCGAGTCGTACGGGAACGTAATGAGTCAGAGTCAGCGATTCGAAAAAATTTGATGTTTTGAGAGTCGATTTTGCTTGAAATGCAGTCATCTATATTGCGAGCAAAATAACAACAAAAAAACTGCTGTTGTCAAGTCTATAATAGGTATAATAAACATGTTAAACGGCTATTTTCAGAAAGGCAATTTTCACTTGCCTGTTATTTGCAAAATCATTTGCTAAATAGGATTTAATTTCAAAGTGCAAAGGTTTGGCTTTGGAGGTTTTAATGTTAAATTGACACAATTGTCAATATGATGTTATTTTTTACATTTTGACCTCGGCCTAGACTTTGAATTCGTTCCTTTACTAATGCAACAAGGTAGGATGAGTATAACCATGGGAAACAGTAAACGGATAACATATTGACAAAAACAATAATTTGCTAGAGCTAGAGCGGTTATTATGACCTACTATACTTTTTACCATTCCACACCAATTAATAATATTATACATTCATTTGGATTTGGTTTATTATTATTTATCATTTAGAACATTTGGGCCAAATCAAAAAGCACCAGCTGTAACATAAATCTTACTTCATCGATTAACAATGTATCAATGTACGGTCAAAAAGACAAACATGCATCCCTGGCAACGATGAATAAAATAATGTGTGTAGACAATTAATATTGAATTAATGGCAAATGCGTTCATGCGGTAAATTGTAAAAGGCATTGCCTCACAAAAAAAGTCGAGAGAGCTACATATTTAAAAAGAAACTAGTAAAATAGAAATTAGTATTAATAAAAGAAACTTAATTAATGTAATATACTGGGTGACCCATGCCATAGGTACCCCGCCTATTTTTGTTCTTTATAAATCTGGACGAATGAAATTTGGGAAAGTGTTAATAGACAAAAAAATGCCTGTTTTGGATAATCTTGAGGTTAATATGACTTCCGGTTTTTCCGGAAAAACGTCATCATTTTTTCGATTTTGTTGCTTCTAGCAACATTTTTACGCTAAGAATTTCAATAAATATCAAGTATGTGGTATCATTGTAATCGGAAAGATGTTCTCTATGGAATAATCATGGCGTAGCCATTGAGTACCCGTGAAAAAAAAAATGGCTCATTGGCCATAACCAATTAAATCACGCTAGAGGGCGCCAGTGATGCAATGTCGGCCAAAATCCATTTAGTGTTTATTTGACAATTTTCGACTGTATTCACCAATTCCTAGCCACCTAGATTAATACACAAAAAGTTATTTTTGCGTTGCCTTTGTGATAAAAATTGACGATCGATATGTTTTTGTGCTCAGTATGTCATCCTGATTGAAAATATCACACAAAGATTATAGAGTGCCATTTAAAATTTCTATAATGACGTCATTTCCGGAAAAACCGGAAGTCATATTAACCTCAAGAGTATCCCAAAGAATGGAATTTTTTGTCTATTAACACATTCCCAAATTTCATTCGTCCAGCTTTATAGACAACAAAAATAAACGGGAGTGCCTATGGCGTGGGTCACCCGGTATAGTAATACTCGCAAATAAGCTGACGTGAGTATATGGTATGAGCCAATTAACTCGCACATAAGACATAATACCACGACTTTCAAACCTCATCTTCGATTTTATTACTCAATGATTTACTATATCTTCGTTGAAAGAGTAAAGATACCTGTCGTATCAAATTTTACCTGTAATCCTAAAATCCTGTAATCCCTGTAACTACAGGTTTTACTTTATTATTATCTATGTAATTACGTTCCTCCCCTTTGAAGTGCATAGTAGGAAATATACATTAGCCTGTGATTGGTTTGAAATTGATGACGTAGAGCCCGACACCGTTGTGCAAAATTACAGTCACTACTTCACGAATAGAATTCGACAAAATCGTTGCTACAGTATCTGAACGGTATCTGGAAGTATGTATGTGCATCGTGAACAATAAATATTCAAGTGATAACAAGAATCTCGAATAACAACACACCATTTTTCAGAATCGAAACAGTAGTTCTATTACAACATAACACATAGGAAACTGTTCGCAGTAGTTGGTAAATAATAACTAGCCGATAAAACCAACAAACCTTTCGATTTCATCGCATTATCTCCGACATTAAATAAATAACAATTAACCAATCTCGTAGAAGTGCGAACAATAGGCGTATAAATTCTATTTTAAAGTGGTATTGTTCTATTCTTGGGTAGGATTTATATGAAAGTGACTGTGTTGAACAAACACCGGTAAAAGGGACAATAACTTAAAAATGGGTAGTTTTATGAAATTATTAGATTGCACATAAATTGTTAGCCAGACTGTGGTCGAGTGGTAGCGCGCTTGGCTATCAGTCTGGGGGACGTTGGTTCGAACCCAACGCCCTGCTTTCAGAGTAAAGGTTTTTCTGTGGTTTTCCTTTACTCCACGGCGAATGCTGAAAGCCAAACAACTTAAGACGTGCCACAGACGCGGACCATAATAATGATAATTCGGGTCTGCCGATGCCCTCGTAGTGGCGAAAGCTGTTGGGGGATGTTAAGGCGTGGATTATTATTATTATTATTATTATTATATCGAAATCCACTAAACACTCGAGACCTTTTGTGAAAGGTTTCTGGTCTCTTTTATTAAAACACGACACAATAGATAATAATATATACCATATACTATAATCAATAAACCAACAGCCCTGTAGAGCCAACAACTGCCAACAACTGTCTTGTAATATGACAAATGAATCCTTTTTCGGCTCTGACTATCGAATGATGGTATTAACATTAGGACTTTGTTACAATTAATGTGCTATACTTTCCATCCCACGGTCTAGCTAACAAATCTTAAACAGACTTAAATATTATAGAGCACGAGTTCTATTAACGTCCATTTCTAGGTTTTAAGTTATTTTTAGACACCTTGCTTGTATTTTTAGCCAGTTCCTAACACTAATTCTGTTAACGCCTAGTGCGAATTGTAAGCGATAAAGAAAAAAGAGAAATCTACTAGATCTATATTTGGTCCAATATTGTTTGCAGGGCAGTATAAGAAACGTTTTCCTTTTTTATATTTCAAACTAAAAAACTTGTTTACTATAAATAATGTTTGTTAAACAAAACAATGTTTTGAAACACCTCACAAGAAAACATGTTTTAAACAAGGAATAAAAGTTCTTTTAAACATGTTTTAAATCCCGCAATGGGTTTTTTACGCATTTTGATTGCATTACTATATTATATGAAAAATATTATACATATTGGACTAATAAATATAGAATTGTTTTAGATTTTTAATTTATCTAGACCTACATAGTATAAATATATTCATTGCTATATAATCAAATAATTCAATATGCTGTTTAAATACTGGTAGTTTAAACCATAACATTTAACACAAAACATCTGATTTAAAAATATGTTTAAAACACCTTATTACAACAAAGTTGGTTGGTCTATGCAGTGATCCATGCAAATTATAATTATTTTTATTTTAGTTGCGCCTATGTAAATTAAAAATTTTAAATTATTTATTATTTATTTAAATTCTAAAATTTTGAATTTATGATTTTTAATATTTTTGTATGAACACAGATTTCTTTTATATCTCATGATCGGTAGTGAATGATCAAAATTGGCTGTCGTTTTAAGAATATATTGTACAATTTCAGTAAAAACGTTAAAAACATCATTATACTTTGCTCACATTAAGCGTCTTTTGATTTTGATTATTTATTTCGTATCTAATTTTTTATCTTTTACAAATTGTATTTTTGTTTTCGGGAAATAAAGTCAAAGATTTCAAATTCCAGGTGTCGCATGTCAGATTTGCAGAATTCAAAGTGGCGGATTAAATATGGCTACCAAAAATATTGAAAATTGTCGAGTTCTTATGAAAGTTTTACTTTTTGCTGTGACATTTGAAGAGCTTATATTCAAAATCGGTTGTCCAAAATTCGCACGTTATCTTTGGCTGTGGGGCTAGACAGAACAAAGCTTCAAATGCAATGAGTCAAAGAACACAGTAGAGACAACCGGCTAGGAAAGATTCAACAGTCCGCTATTGCTGAACACTGCTCTGAGTCGGGCACAGAATGGATGTGTCAATATTCACGAAATAACCCGGAAGAAATTTATTTTCTAAATGATTCTGGCCCGTAAAATCTTGCATACTTTCATTGTTTTTTAAGTAACAAAAATTAATACAAATTGGTAACAGAATTATAAAAATCCAAGTTATACAGGTTGATCATCAACAGTAAAAAAATGAGCATTATTCTTTATTTATCTGATCTAGAATAATGGTAGCCTTATCTCGACCGTTAGCATTCATATCAGTTACATGTTTACAAGGCAACCTATTCTGTTTTGGCATTAGTGACACGTGATCGATTCCTGATAAACGTTCACTTTAAAATTGTTGATACATCAGGCGCCAGCCCGGTCTGGGCCTAATACAATCACCACGTTGTAACATCCGCGATCACATTAAATTTAATCGTTGCCATTAATCGCACTTCCATAATGAGTTGTTATGTTTCGGACCGCCGAATCTCGTCAAATTAAAACATACAAAAAAAAAACAAAAACATACATAAAAAATAGTGCCATTAGGAGACATCTGTCCTGATTGTTATCTGCCAAAATTAGTGGTTTTATTCCAGTCATTACGTCACTTAATTGAACGCAAGTAGTTGAAGTAAACTTTAACACCGAGAATTGACTCTATTAAATGATCTATAATTTTCTGGTGGGTTTTGACCGCTCGCGGTGTTAATTAGTATAATATGTTGAGATGAGATTATAATTGGAAACATGTGCAATTATGGTAACTTATTTTAACATTTGACGCAATATAGCGCATATTTTGAGGCCGATTCTGTACAAGAAAAGGTTTCTAACTAACCACTTGGAAACGTCGCGTCGTTAAATTTCTTAGAAATGGACCACGTTTCCAAGTGATTAGTTAGCAACTTTTCGTATAGAATCGGCCTGATTATGTGAACACAACAATGTGCAAATTTTATCACATGCAAACTTTACTTAAACTCGACTAAACCGCAATTGAAAACCCGCTCTAAGTCTTACAAAACTATACTAGTGTAGGTTTATTCGATTCCTGCCGAAAGTACATTTAATTAGGCTGAAGAAGTAACGTCATAGTCAAGCACATCCGGTCGAATGAGGTAGGGCAGAAGGTATTATGAAAGCACACAATAGTCTATAGTTATTGCCACTATATTGCATGCAACATTGTTGCAAATTATATGCGACAAATTTAATCGCTAGTTATTTATGTACCAAGGGCATTACACAGATGGTTATGCCCAGAGGGTGACCGTTTAAAAAGCTTGAGGGCCGACACCACACACTCCCCTTTTTAATCGCTTGCCATCGCATAAACTGCGAAATATCAATATTCTATACATATTTAAACATACACGTATGTTTGCCTGCTATAGTATGGCCAAAGGATTTGGGCTTTCTTAGTTTTACTGTGTTCATCAAAATACGCCAGCATGACATTTCGGTGATGTTTTGCGACTCAGGTAAGTGATCGTCATCATTCTCTTCAACTAAACATCAAATCTCCTTTTCAGATATAATTCAAGGGCCGCATTTATTTTAATAAGGTATTATGCAAAGATCAAACCTACATCGTAGATATGAACGATTTTAATTACCGCTGCGAGATTGTATATGCACAATAAATGGTTTATTGAATATCAGCATACACGTAGGAATCTATAGAACATTTAAAGTGTTGGGGATTTCTTAGTTTATGTAACGTATAAGTTTTCGATAACATTTTGGACCGAATTCTGCTTGTTTCAATACCGTATTCGTTTTTGTCCGTCGCTGTCGACTTCGGTCTTAGTTCTGGTTGTGTGCAACTTAATTGTATTAGGTACCTCCATCACATGTAATTGTACTAAGTATAATTTATTCTAATAAATTGTTACACCGAAATTAGAATTTGGTTTCAATTATAAGCCAGTGGTACTAGGTAGAAACTGCTATTAATTTATTATCGTTTTGTAGATATGGTCCGAAGATGAAACTATCGTTTCGAAATCACCATGCAAATAGCGAATTTTCTTAATTAAACTGATGCTAAACAACACACACATGCGTTTAAATTCCTGTAATCCTGTATTCTTTAAGTGCTTATTCTTTGAAGTAACTAATCAGTTACCGTCAAACACGTCTATTCAGATTATTATATGTACGTACTTATGAAACCACTCTTTTGAAGTAACTTTTTAGGTTATGTTTCATGTATTTATTACAGTATAGGGTTAAGTGTTGCCCCAGCTCCATTATTATCATAGTTGCGACCTCGCCGATTACTTATTAAAACTAGTAGGCTAAAGTAGAGTAAAATTATTCACAATTAGATTTGTCATGATTTTATCCCATCCTTACGAAGTTGACAGTTACTACAGTACTGCCACGTGGTACCTGCAAAATACCCTGGATTCTAATTTAGCGATATATAGTAACCACAATTTCTAAATTTATATAAAATTAATGACGCAAAGTAGAAAAAATCGTATTTTACACTCGTTTTATAAGACGTATTGGCGCACTCGTTCCATTTCGGCAATCCTCGCTACGCTCGTCGTGCCCAAAACAAGTCGTGCGCCAATTTGACGTCTTATTAAACTTGTACTATTATCTACGAGTCACATTTGACAGATTAAAATTGTTTATCTACGACCTACGACTCACATACAATAAGTTCATTACATACGTATCTATGACTATATAATCCCCATCAGTATACGCGCTAATGATTATAATGACACTAGCGTTGTAAAATAATGACAGTTCGTTCAAATGATGACCTCATTATTTGAACGACCTGTCATCATTATACAACGCTAGTGTCAAAGTCTGCCAAAACCTACGTGGATGACAGTTATTTGACAGTTCGCCTCGCCATCATTGACAAATACATTTAAAATATTTTGCATAAAATGGAATTTATGAGTGGTAGATAAAACGTCGTATTTGACTCGCACATAACGGATATAAATCGCTCGCATGATTATACGCTCGCCATACGCTCGCCTACGGCTCGCGTGTAAACTTCATGCTCCTGATTTATATCCTTAATTATGTGCTCGTCAAATAATATACTAATTATCTACGACTCGCATATAATAAGTGCATTGCATACGTATCTATGACTATATAATCCCCATCATTATACGCGCCAATGATTATAATGACACTAGCGTTGTATAATAATGACAGTTCGTTCAAATAATGACTTCATTATTTGAACGAACTGTCATCATTATACAACGCTAGTGTCAAAGGCTGTCAAACCCAACGTGGATGACAGTAATTTGACAGTTCGCCTCGCCATTATTGACAAATACATTTAAAATATTTTGCGTAAAATGGAGTTTGAGTCGTAGATAAAACGTCGTATTTTACTCGCACATAATGGATATAAATCGCTCGCATGATTACATGCTCGCCTACGGCTTGCGTGTAAACTTCATGCACGCGATTTATATCCTTAATTATGTGCTCGTCAAATAAGATACTATTATGTCCTACATGATCATAAAGTGGCATTTTACATCTTGGATACCGGGACAAAAACAGTTTCTTATTGCCCGCGAGAGTATTAAGCGTTGCCATGGATTATATGTAAAATATATCAAATACATTCGATTTTGTAAATTAAATCGTCAATGTCAAATATTGGCGATTAAGGTTATTCTGTTTGACAATTAATTCTCTGTATTGTCACACAACTTCGATTTGTTTGTATTGTTATTCAACTTCGTAGATACGCATGTCACTTGATTACGTAAAAATATTTATTAATATTATTCAAACTGATTCAAACGGAGGAGCAAAACCATTGTAGGACAATTTTGTACCTATGTACCACTACTGGCATTACTTGATGTTTTTTCCGTCGGGCGATTTAAAAAACTCGATCGGCCCTCGAGCTTGTTAAACGGTGACCCTCAGGCATAAACATCCACGGACATCATAAATAACTATTGCCCCTTGGTAAAAAAAACCTAAATGAAAATATTATGTACAGCCGACAAAGTAGGTTATACAGGTGTCATATTTTTTCCACAAAACTTTTCAGATAGTGAATGTCATGGATTTATTTTTTTTGCATATTTTGATTATTCATTTGTTGTTTTAATTTTCTACTTGAATGTTTGCGTGGTTTGATTTGTATTATGAGTTCTGGCGCTTTAACTACCGCAGTTTGCGCACGGTGTGCCCAAAAACTTTTCGCACAATGACTTGAACGTGCGGTTATGCGTTTCTACTGTTATACCGTTGTCTATGTGCTCGTTTTTAAGCCCAGTTATCACGTACTATATATTATTTGGAACGATACGTGAATGTCAATATGTTGATAACCGCCAGATTATGATTATTTATAGTTGTTCCTGATTCATCTTTTTTGTATTTGTTAAAAATAATCCACGTTGTCAAATATATCCAAGTAGTTTACCAAGTTATTAAGAAACAGGATGTGCTTATTGTAATTGTTGTAATAACTACAATGACTATAAACTCTGTGACTATAAAGTACCTAGTCCTTAATTTAAATATTAACGCTATAACTCAAATTATATTGCTTATACCTACTCGTAATTGAACTGTCAATCCCACTGAACATAACAATAATAATTATTTATCTACTTTATGGAATATATAGATAATGCAAAATTTATTAACTCGACTTATTAAAATCCTCGGATGTTTAATCTGACCGTCAGACGCATAACAACAAATCCGCAAGAAAGATCTCCGTTCCGGCTATCGGTCTTCAACAATGCTTCCACAATTTTTGTCTATAGTTTGAGCAAAAGTAACCCATAAATTTAATTGTCCCTTTTAAATAAATCTAGTAATCGGTTCGAATTTTTCTCTTTGCGGGACCTTAGCATACCTAAAAAAGCGGAAACGTGTCATAACCGTACAGTATTTCCTGAAATTCTGGAAGATTAGATAAAAATACGCACACTGAGTAATCGGGGCCGTAAAAATTGAAGCCAATGTTATAATAGCCGTTCGTTCGCCAAAATCAAACAGTCGAAGCGGTGGCCGACTTGATTTATTATAAACGGATTGTCTATTTTAACTTGCGATGAGATTTTCATTAACGAGCTCCGCTATATTTAGCAAGAGTAGCGCATGCAAATGTGTAGCGGAGAAGAAACGAGAAGAAGAAATTGGCCGCAGTGTTTTTTCGTCTTTCGTATTGGTCGTTTTGGGGTTATAAACGATTTGACAGAAAAGGAAACAATCGCTATCTAGGGCTGTCGAAGCGAGCAGAGGCCATTGACACCGGTTTTTCGCACATGACACAAGTCTAAAATAAATAAATAATGGCCGAGTTGTGTCGAATTCGAACTCTGAACCGCTTTTCACGGGAATTTCGGTGTTGGGGCCCTTGGTAAAACCAGAAAACTCAGCTGTGTAGTAGCCATATTGAGTGATTTACGTCATTAAAATCAGGGCACTAGATGTGAACGAGATATCGGTTTGAGATAAGGATGATTAGTAAATTAATTAGTAGACGGTGACGTACCTGATGTAGGGCCGTTAGGCCGTCAACGTTTGCTGTATCTATGTCGGCCCCCTTTTCCAACAAACGGAGCACTTCATCTTTCTCACCAGCGGCACAAGCGGCTAGGAACACACAACCCGAAGAAAACTTGATTTTCCGCGATTTATGTTTAGGGGTCACTGGTTCGCGATTCGTATCCGATTCCTCCCAGCGTTTTAGCTGCTCGGCCCTTTTGTAAAGGGCTGAACTTGTGCGCGTCTCTATCGACATCGTAAAAAAATAGTACACACACTACAACTAGCACAACGCGCTCAACATCACGCCGTACCCAACTGAAGCGCGGCTGAATTCTTTTTGCATTTGACAGAGGGTGCGGTTTACAAAATAAACTTTTTGTCCGAGACACACACAAATACTGACATCTATTTGACAAACACTCAATCCCACCTCATGTAGATGGCGTAACGTTTACGTAACCGGCGCGGTTCAACTCCGGCGCTGCGGCCAATTCAAAAAAATATCCAACGAAACACCTTGTTCCTACTTATCTCCTTCTTTTTATTATTGTTTTCTCTTTTGATCGAATTCACCGATGATATTGGTAAATCGGATTTTGCAATATACGCACTAACAATCCGTCCGTTTGCCGGGAGACTTGGCTGTCGAGACGGAAAATATTATCGGATCCGAATAAGAGATCCAATCCGGTCATCGGCTGGCGCAAAATCATTTGGAATTGTTGGGAGATCTTTCCGATTTTTTCATATTAAAATTACGATGCATTTGTCACCATTTTATTGATTTTTGACGTGCGTGCGCCTAGCTCAGTCGGTAACTTCCGTCACCATTTCATCTAATCGCCAAAATCCCTAAATTTTAAAGGGAACCTTTTTTATTGTATACATTTATTTATTTATTAAACGTATAATAAATACTATTTTGTATTTTAATCTAAGTAGGCATACTATTTCTTAGTTTTTTCCATCGATGTTTATCATAAAAAGCTTGAATTGGGGGAACAGTACTTATGTTGTTTTGAATAAACGCCGTTCGGGGTCGCTAGCGTACAAGCCGAAGCGGAAAGCGGACACAAAGCGGAATCCAGCAATCCACCATTTGCAAACTGTGTTGTTTGCGTTAGGCGGTGTACGCGTTTTACGGAAGAATTTCAATGTTTATTAGCTAATTTCGTTAGTTTTAAATAATTTTAGCATCCTGAGAACAAATTCAGAGCTCTTCGTACAACTTCTACGTCAAATACAGGTGAGTGCTGACCCACTTCTTTGTAAAAAATCAAATCGCCATTGCGAACATTAGCGGCATTCTCAATTTCCGGTGTTATTTTCTTGGGATCTGCCATTTGTGTATTGAAACACGTTTCTATTTCAGTAGAACGATGAGTTACTACCGGCCGACGTAAGTAGATCGCTGCTCTTGGGCGAGAAATATTTGTATGTGGACTGTTTATTACACGTTTCCATGTGATTTTAGTTTCAGTCAGACGGCTCAAATGTCTCGCGGAAGAGGTTATTCGTCCAGTAGAGGAGGATACCGCGGATCGAATAGGGGCGGCTCGTCTTGGGGCAGTTCCTCGCGCGGGGGCTACAGCCCCTCTCGTGGGTCAGGAGGCGCAAGGTTCTCCTCATCGTTCAATTCCTTTGATGGAAGAAAGTACGGAGGCGCCTCGGACCGATACCAGTCAAGGGGCGATGACTATCGCAAATCTTCATACAGACAGGTGAGTTGCTGTTATTGATTTTTGTTTTGGGTGTTGTTACTTCCTTAGCCACTTTTGAGGCTATGCATTTTTTATGATGATATCATTCCATTTATTGATTAAGGTTTAGTGCGGGCTTCTTAGGATAATGAATGTTTGGGGTGATTCAATTGATTTTGTATTGTGTGATTGGCTTACTCTCATACAATGTGTCTTCTGACGTACCTAACTATACATATAATGGTCCTAATTTTAATTTCTCTAGACATCGTTATTCTTTATAAACAGGTGTTCTAAAAATGGAATTTTTAGAGCACTGTCAGAATTTGTATTTAACAAGAAAAACAAGAGATTGTTCAATTTGCTCATGAGTCAACTGTTATTTCTTTTAGATTTAACACTCCTGACGCGGGCAAGTTTTCAATTTTTCTGTAGAAAAGCGCGGGAAATCGTGAACGAGGAAATCGCGTTTCCCACGGCTGGAGGGTTAAATTAGGCATGTCTTAGAGAATAGTTGTTTTAAAGGTAATTTTATCCTCAAATATGAAATTGGATTGTATCTCAGATATCGGTTCAGTTTAGGGAAAATCTGTGAGCGGCACAATCAACTTGTTTTTGTTAACATGGAAATTCTTGTAAATACCATCTAAAATAATTTACAGAAGTAATTTTGTAAAAACTGCCCTAAAGTCGCTTTTAATGCATAAAAAATACTACCTTTTTTTGAACGAAATCAGCACATTTAGGGTTGTTATTTTCACCTGCCTTTGAAACCCTCCATAGTTATGTAACAGATTTGTTGCAGTATTTAGCTCGTTCAATGAAAAGATGTATTGGAGGCGGTGGGTGCATTGCGCTCTGTGCTCTTTATGTTCACGCTCCGCTCACCGCAGCCAGCACATCTACTCATTTAACGGGCTACAATTGCGCAACAAATTTGACAGATCTGGCATAACTATTGAGGATCTTGTATAATACAGGTGTCTCACGGAACTGGTATATTAGAAGTTCATCATGTTTCTCTTTGAGAAAAATGAGTTATTTACGTTTGAAAATTCAATTATTATGTTATAAATTTCGAACAGCCTGTATAAGATATCATGATAAACTAAATATTGTCTCGGTTATGTTTCTAGATTTGGACCACTAATCATGAAACTTCTAGTTTCAATAATCAATCAACCGAGATATTTAATTTTAAACGTAACCACGTAAATTACCAAAAAATTAGTAAAATCAAAAAAAACTCAGAAAATGGTGACATTTAGGTATAGGGAAACATTATCAAAAATGATGTATTTTGATACTCTCACAAATGCCTAAAAGTTGGTAGGGCTTTTCTCAGACACTTGTTAACAGAATCTTAAAAGCAATACACCATCTGCTGTGCAGCAAATGTGTTAAGGTACCTGACAAACAAAAAATTAACATTTCATTTAAATATCTAGACTAGGTTGTTTAAAAAAATTTAATACTCAAGTCCGACAGCTGTAATGTTTGCTGATTTCAAACAATGGATACAATGAGAACTGAAGTAAAACCTTTATTCACTCCACTATATAATCCTTATAATAGCCACATATTGTTTTGTCGTTACATGTGGCAGTTGTCTCTGTGTTACTTGAAGTCGATTTCAATTTGACTTTGAGCGTCAGATGAGACATAACATGAATCTCTCAAATTCCACAAGATACATACTTTTATAGTTATTTCTTACTAAATTTGGGATACAGTCTATTTAATTTATGGTAGAAATAGGTGATAACAATGTCTAAGGTACTGAAAATAATTTGTTTTATTCAAGCCCAACTGCACCGCTGCCACTTAAATTTTAAGAGTAGCTTTAGTTCCCTTTAAAGGTTAAGTTTGTTGCACCGTCAATTAAGTGCCGCATAAAATCGCTAAGCTTCCCTTATATTAAAGCTGACCATAGGTTTCGGCTTATCTGCCACTTATCGAATTACGAAGTTACTCTTATACAGATTTTCTGTTCTGCCGCCTTGTATATGACATCAAATCCAAAAATGTATTAATGTCAGTAAAATTATGATGAAAGATGATGTAATAGACAATGATGTACAGGGTGCGCCATCCTTTATGTCCGTATGTGTACATTGAATAACTTTCACATTTATCAATCGATTGATGTGAGTAAACATGTTTTGGAAACGTCACTTCAGTACAATTTTAACTATGAATCGCAGCACACCGAAACAGCAGGCCATAATTCTTCCGAGATAGCGAAACAGTCGATGGAATCAATATCGGTGGATTTAATTATGTCTTCCCTAAAATACGTGCAAAATGGTGTGGGCGGTTACTGGTTTCAACGAGACGCGAGCCTTGCCTCACTGCAAATCAAACAATGCAGTTTCTGTGATGAAAATTTCCTGGACGTGTGGTGTCAAAAAATGGCGACATTGACTGGCCACACAGAAGTCCAGATTTGACCCCTCTGGACTTCTTTTTGCGGGGTTATTTGAAGAGCAAAGTCCCTGAACGAGTTCAAGGCACACACTCACGCCAAGATCATCTCTATGCCGCCCGAGATGCTTGAAAAACTTATGGAAAACGCAGCAAAACGGGCACATTTTGCTTTGGCCAATGAATGTGGTCACTTGATTGATTTTTATATTAAAAAAATAGTCCAAATAAATTGTAAAGGACTGTATTAAATAAAATACCTCACATATGGCAATCAGTTGTTTCTTCTAAAAGCTATTCAATATTCACATACCGACATAAAAGATGGCACACCCTGTACAGTAGTTGAAATACCTACTAATGTTTGGTTTTATCTAGGAATGTTGATAGAAGAACCATAATATAGTAAATCTGGGTAATTGCGCATTTATAAAATAAATTAACTAAGTGTCAGCGGTGCAGTTGGGCCTCAATAGTTGGACTTACCAAGTGTGTCAGTGGTTGACATGTTAGGCAGCCACCACTGTTCTTTTGCAACTGGGTTTGCCAATTAAAATAATAAAATATGATAAAAATTCAAATGTACCGTATTTTAGAGTTAATTTCAACAAGTCCTTCAGAGGCATTTTTTATTGATGAATTATGATGCCAGATCATACAAGAAATTTGCTTGGTTATGGGCCAATTTTCTTGTTTTGTTTCAACACGTCAATATCCAGGTCACAATAGCAAATCCTTTTCAGATTCTTTTGAAACAAAATTTTATGATTTGTCAGATATGAAAAGTAGGGTTAACCTGTGCTCTTGTTATTTCCAGGATGCTTACTCAGGGCGCGATCACCGCGGTTCTCCAGATCGCAAACGGATGCGAACGGATGTAAGTACCCTTAACAGACCTCTCTTGGTGTTTAGCACAGGCGTAGTAAGCAAGACCAGAGTGCGGTATATAGCTGCATACCCGTGGAGCGCTTTTTTCGCTGCCCACTCGACATTTGATCGCCTCTGTACCGACAACAGATACACGAATCCAAAATTATTACCATTGAGAAAATGACTGATAGATGTAAGAGTAATAGAAAGAATGATGAGATACATTTGTTTGGGGATCTCTCTGCAGCAGATATCACGAAAGAATTTCTCACGATTTAGCAGTAGTAGAGATAATTAAATCAAGTTGTAAGTGCCTCTAAAGAGAAGGTAAATCGTATCGTTGGGAGACAAAGATAGATGCAGAACTTATCACGATTTGCGGTAACAAGTAATAAACGCTTTAAGAGAGAGTATAACTTTGGACACCATGATCGATACAGTTTATTACTTGTTACGTCCTCTCGAATATAGGATGGTTTTGCTTTTGAGTTTGAATCTCTCACCGCCACTGGAGTTAAAATAAAATTCTTGATTTTATATCGATGATTGACCTTGAGTAAAGTATTAGCGATGTAAAAAAAGACCCACCACCCAATAGGCGTGAAGCCTGAGGGTGACCGTGGATGCATATAGCCATATATATCAATAGACAAAAAGTAAAAAATATATATATTTGCAGTCCGAAAAAAATAGCGAAACGAAAACCGAGAAATGCAATGAAATGTAAAAAAATGTTGTTGTTGTTCAGTCTCTTAGTTCGCGTCACGACGGAGGTTACGGAAGCGGCGGCGGAGGAGACGGATTCGGCCGTTACGACTCTTCAGGAGGCTACGGTGACCGGAGGGGATTCGGACCGACGAGCGATCGTCGATCCTCATCTTCTTCGACATTCTCGAGGCGGGGTGAGGAGTTCCGCAAGCCCCTGCCGCCGGCACCCCTCTCTTCTAGCCCGAGAGGCGGTTACAGGGGCAGGATCAGCTCGAGGGGCACGATGCGCTCAAGGCTCAGAGAAAGACCGACGCGTAGACGTCTCGTCGAGAGCTCGTACATTGTGCGCAGGCGTGCCACTATCAGATCATCCGACTACACTAGACGGCTTAAGATGGCTCGCATGAGGAGGTAAATAACACTACTTAAAAAATATCAAACAAATTATTTGCCAAAAAGTCTACCATTCCACCCGTTCTGCAACAAACGGTCAAAAAAATTGTTCTAAAATGTACCGAGATGACTAAACCCAAGCCCAGACATATGTACGATGTAAGGTAAAAACAATTCGATAGAGGACGTCCTTATGGTTCTCTAATATGGATTTGATTGGACCAGTTGTGAGCGGTAAATTCGCAAAAATTTTAGTTTGATTTCACAGGGTTTTCAATGAGATATTCCAACCGCTTGATATGCGGCCGCTGCTGCGAGGACTGATGAAGTTTGCCTGCAGAAATGGAATGCTGAATACTCGACAAACTGTGCAGAAGATTTTGGTTTTCTTCGCCTGACAAATGGGGATCACCTGGGTTTCTGCTGCACGCATGATTTACGTACAATGGGTTGAAGTGAAAATACATTTTCTTACGACAATGTGTTTTTGCGTTGTTTTATTTTGATTTTTTTCCGAGATGGTTGCACTAAAATTTATAAACATTTGCTGGCCAACCGCATGATTCGGTGGTATCAAATTACTACTTCAATGTTTTGGATAAAGTGATATAATACAGAAACAGAAGTAGACATAACAAACCTTCTTGGAGGGATGTAGATGGATTATTATAAGTACATCTTACCTACAATTTGTCATATTAAATATTGATTTAGATATAATATATTACACACTCTTAATTATTGTCCCTGTGTTACTTGAAGCTGAGCTATAATTTGGCTTTGAGCGTCTAATGGGACAGATAGTAAGTGATCCCTCCTACGTTCCACAAGTGGTATACTTATATAGTTGCAACTTACTAAATGTAGGATACAGTTTATATTAAGGATGCCATGAAACAAGTGTTTACAAAATCTAGCAGAATACCAATAGTACTAAAATCTACAAAGGAAGGAAAACCGTTTTGAAGTTTTTGCTGTTTTCAAGCTGGAACGGTAAAATACGGAGGCAGAAAGAGAACATTCAGGAACCAAAGAGCGGATAGGAGTGTTTGTCCAAAATTTTCTGTTATGCGCTGGGCTACAGTGACATCTAATCCTTTTAAAAGTTAATGTGTTAAATTGTGGTCACATCTTCTTTTAGCGCATTAATTTCGGTGTAATGTTAGTGTAGCCCGGACATTAGAGTGTGGTCTGGTACTACGGTTTCTAAAAACATACAAAGCATCTTGAGACCTGTCATCTAGTAAACATTTATCATCCCGTCATTAAATTAAAGCTTTCTGCAATAATATTATAGAAAGAAAGTATAAGGAAAGAGCTGATTTTGATTTGTGTCTGAAGTTGTAGTTAGGTGTTATGAAATTGAGGATGAAAGACAAAACATAGGGGACAAAAGATGAAAACAGGTAAACTATGTTAAACATTTTGAAATAGGTTATACTACTTACTGTAATAATTCCAAATTCATATGAACTTAAAATATATTTATTTGACGAAAAAATACTGAAAGTTGGTGAACAAATTATGGCGTTTATATTCCTTCATAAAGTAGGAAAAAAAAACAGCCATTAAAAATTTTAGTGCAGCCATTTTGTTCTATTCTGCAACTCACTATAGCACCAGCACGTTTGTTTCTTTCTACATTCCCCGTTTGTTTCTGTCACTATAGCGCCGTTGTTCGCCGCACGAAGAAAGCCAAGAGCGACAACGAGGACAGCGAAAATGAGAAAGAAGAAACCGAGGAAGAGAAGAAACCGAAAATAAAAGAGGAGAATATGGAAACCGATGCAGCTGAGCCTACAGAATCTGAGGAGAAAAACGAGGACAAAGAGAAATCGAGCCCGAAAAAAGCAAAGACTCCAGAGAAAGATGACAAGAAGGTAGCTACTGAGAGCGATGAGGAGAAATCTCCTCGTAAGAAGTACATCAGCCTCGTTTGTCCGCACTGCAACACGATGTGCGAGACATTTCTCAAGTACTCTATGCATCTGCAGAGTAGCAAGCATGTTAGCGCAATGCGTAGGGTTGCCTTAAAGCAGAAGGCAATACTGAGCAGAATGCGCCTCATGCAAAGGAATGCTCAGCGCGAGCTCGAGAAGACTACCGATGACCTGGCATCTCGCACCAGTTTCTGCCCATTATGCAAGCTGAATTACAAACAACCGAAGTTGACCCACCAGGCTTCTGAGTCTCACAAAAACATGAAGAAGTTCTTGATGCCTTACTGCAAGACCTGTAAAATTGCATTCAAGAGTCCGATGCTCTTTGAGAGCCACTGTTGCTCAATCGAGCATATCAAGGTTGGTGTACGCTTTTGTTTATTATTGTTTAGTTTTAGTTTTATTTGGTGTATTTATACCGGTTGGAATCGTCATCACGCAATGGTGTGATCTTGACATGCTCCCACTCTATCAATATTTTTGCAGTATACTTTCGATGCAGTCGGTGCACACTGGCTGGCGTGCACGTATAGGTAGTATAGTTTGTTGTGGGAATGAGGGGAATATGGTGAGAGTCGTTGCGCTATAACGGTTCCAACCAGTACATAGTTGAGCTGAAAACTAACAACTAAATTGACATTGACCAAGTTTCTTATTTTTATAGTTCAAGTACCATACAATCTCACTAATCCCTATTCTCTCATACTACATATTACATTGCTTACAGTAGACCCTCAGAATATGTTCTTATTAGGGATGGGCATTGTCGTTCAGTTTGGTGATCCGGCTCAGGTGATCCGGATCACTAAAATGACCCGTTCGAACTGACCCGTTCAAAATGAACGATTGGCGCGCGCATTCATTGTATCGTTCAACCAGCGCTAGCGGATCAATCGAACGACTTGACCGACCGCGTTCATATTTACTATTTAGCTCTCTACTCAAGCGATTTTTGTTACAGTCTCGATTAAGGATATTGCACAAACTTTCTCAAAATCGTAATATACAGATAGTGTACCTACAGTCTACACAACTAGACTATTGAATCTGAGAATATATCTTATTAAATTTCAATTTCTGCTAATAACATAATGTAGATAATTATATATACTGCTAAACCATTTTTAAAACGCAATGGAAGTCGTTGGAAAAATGCACAAAGTGTTGACAGATCTTGCGATCAAATCAGAAATGAGCAGGATAAGTGAATGAACGAACTAAAAGATTTACCGAGTCAGTCAGTCGGTCGCATTGCGCGCCGCTGGGTGTTTTGGATCGGTCGGTCGGCGCGCTTGCCACTCGTTCGTTCGCGACCCGTTCAAAATATGACCGAACTAGTCTGTCAGTCGGTCGCAGCGCGAGCCGCTGGGCCTCCTGGATCGGTCGTTCGCGACCCGTTCACTTTAATAGCGGTGATCGGGATCGACCCGTTCACATAATTGACCCGTTCATTGCGAACGGGTCGTTCGCGAACGACACATCCCTAGTTCTTATACCCTTTACGGGAATTGAATTTCATGATCTTTCCGTTGTTATTATCAATTTAGTGATTCAAATTTTGAAGGTAGTTTGTCTATCATTTACAATATGGTTGCTTGAACCAGATTAATTAATTAATATAGTTAAGCAATAGTTTCTTTATTCTTTTGATGTTGTCTTTGTGTTACTGAAGTTAACTAACAACTTGACTTAAAAAATAATTAGTTTTCAATCTAAATATTTTTTAAAAATACCTTTATGGTTTGTCTTTGTGTTACTTGAAGTTGACTATCAATTTGACTTTGAGCGTCAAACGAGACGTACATTATTATATCTTGACAATCCACAAGATGTTGCTGCTACAGCTATAGCTACCTCTTACTAAAGGCGAGATACATACAATTCAGTATAATGGCAAAATTTTATAGGGCTATCATAATAGTTATGATATAGAAGTGTTTTTCTTCTTTCAGAGGAAAGCTTTAAGTGATGACAAATCTGATAAGGAGGATGGATCAGGTGTTGATGACAACTTGGAGAATTTCATGACTATTGACTCCGTTGGTGATATGGATGGTAAGTTTATTGCTTTGGGGTTAATAAAAACAATGATGTTACAATTTTCCCTTTTTTTTGTTTCTAAGTCTCAAATTTTATTAAATATAATAGCGGAGTTTTGACCGTGAAAAGTGACATTTGTGACCTCTTCCCAAGAGAAGTTAGTTACGCTGGTTGGAACGTGATAAAATAAATGTTCCTAAAAAAACTGGTGACATTGGGTCCAATCTGCACCAAACACCCTGTTTTTAAAGAAATTGTTCATTTTTTGAACTTTTAGTCAAACATGTTAGGTTATGTTTACATTTCTTCTTCTTTGAAAACAGGGAATTTGGTACAGATATGACGCAATGTCACCAGTTTTGTTAGGAACATTTATTTTATTATGTACAAACCAGCGTAACTAACTTCTCTTGGGCAGAGGTCCTATATGTCACTTTTTAAGGTCAAAACTCCACTATTCAATTATATGATCTTTGCCTTCAAATAAACTCTCAATTAGAGGGAGTTGTGATTTTACAACAATATTTTTTTTTTTGCAACATACAATAATGACATGGCTGAAAAGTTCTAAATTAGTTGATGGTCAAATTTGGCTTTCACATGAATTTAACAGCTCTCACCGATAAAAATATTTCTTCAAAATCGTAGTATACAATTCACGTGAAAAGCATAAATAACTCCTACTATACTCATAGGAAAAACCTTTCTATAATTGTGTGTTCTGCCACGGAAAGTCATTTTCATAAAAAATCCCAATTTTATATCCATACAACGTATTTGCGTATTAATGCTGGGATACCGAATCCACGAAACACCGGTAGATTACTTTGTTTAGACATTACATTTTTTGAATTAACAAGGCTAGTTAGTCATAGTAACCACTCTCTTTGTATGTAACTCTAGTAACAATTAGCCTCCGTGTTGAAACCAATTTTCAATTTGATTTTGAGCGTCAAACGCGATTTCATTATGTTTTCCACAAAGTGTTGGTACCATACCTTCTTTTTACTAAACGCATGAATCAACCGTTTTGTTCGTTCTAGTATTGCTTGTTATCATTCATACTACTATTTAGCAATTTTTGTTATATTTTGTATAATAAAACAATTACTCATTACTTTTGTGCCACGTAAATTTAGCTAATTACTATACAGTGTGTGTCATCGGTTAATTATACTGGATACTGTTTAAAAGAAACGTATATATAATGTTAAAATGATATAAATCATTATTAAAAAATAGCCAATATATTTTATACAAGTGTTTCCATAAAGATATGTCATAATGAGATAAGTTATAATTACAAAAAGGAAGCTAACTTAAATTAGAAAAATCCATAGCAGTTTATTAATAAATAGCAATTTAAAAATTTTTATTTAGTTTCTGCGCTTCTGAGAGCAGGTTAAATCAAGAGTTAAATTGCTAGTTTATAAAATTTTGTATCCAGCCCAGTAACGAATGCTGTTCACATCTACAAAATTCAAACCCATGACTTTTGTATATAATTTTAATTAATAATGTGGGAAAAGTTTCAATTGATGTCCTATTAGCTTCGCGAGTTAATCGAATGGACAAATTCATTTGCAACTTTTTTTCTTATTGGCCTGAAGGTAGTGAAAGTTTAATTAGAATTGGAAAATATTTCAATCTTTTAACTACATGTTTTTGCTTTTTATATAATAACGCATTACGCATTCTTTTGCTGTTTTAACTTAAAAGTTCTCCACGTATGCAAAAAATGTATGAGACTCATTTTTTCTAGAGAATTAACAATTTTATCATTATTTGGGGGTATTGCTGCCTGACCAATGGGAACGAACCAATATGAATCGTTGAAAGAGCAAATTAGGCCATTAGGCTTTGACGTGAAGCCAACACGTTATGAATAGGGAGTTTTTGCATTTTATTGGAATGTCCAAGCAAATGGGTATATCACAAGCAAATAGTTATTTCAGACAAAAATTTTCCTGAAATAACCATTTGCGTACAGCATGGATTTGAATTTTTCAGAAGTGAAATACCACTGTTATGTATGGGCTATGAGCTAGTATCTGTTAATTATTAAATTCGCATGTAATTTTTATGTTTAGTACCTAGTGGATTATCATTATTGTGTAAGTACTTCAAAATCAGATAATTGTATATTACGAATTCATAATAATCTTGTATCTTGTTTAAAAATTATGCAAATATGTTCAAATCGTGCGTGTTTCTAGTGGCTATAATATTAGAAGTTTGTGAATTATTTCTTATACAAGCAGTCATGACCATTTCTCTGTATTGTATTGTATTATTTGTACCCTTGTACTTGACAAACATTATTCCTTCTTTCCTTTATTGACTGATGCACTATTTTAAAAATGTTAATTTTTGGTAGACGAGGAACGTGAGAAGAAGAAAGAGAACTCCTCTGAGGAATCAAAGCCCAAGGAACAAATAAACGTTGGCATTGAAAACATTAAGAAAGTTGAGGTGCACTATTGCGACCTTTGCAGGATGTACTTGCCCCGAGGTGAGGAATCCGAGATCGAGAAGATACTCTCGAGACATTGCAGGCAGAGGACGCATCTCCAGCGTTATGTTCGCTACAAGGAAGACAAGGAACTGGCAAGGCGTGCCGAGCGTCTCCAGCGCAAGGAGAACGACGAAAAAGAGAAGGAGAAGGTCAAGGGTGACACCAAAGTTGCTGCTGCCGGGGAGGAAACTACTCTGAAGAAGGAAGTGAAGGAGAATGGTGAGGCAGGCCTTAATGAGGATGACGGTGAGGAAAAATTGTGGGCGGACGTTGATAAGGACCTTGGCGATATCCTTGCTGAGGCTGAGTCGGGAAATAAGAGTTCGGACGAGGATGAAGAGGACTCTGGCGCCAATGGGGAGAGATATGATCGGTAAGTGATTTTTTTTATTTGCTTTCTTTGATCAGATTTTATGATTATTTGCACATAATAATAACAATATTTAGTCTCCGTGTTACTTGAAGCCAATTTTCAATTTGATTTCGAGCGTCAAACGAGACATACATTATGCTTTCTTAAATTTCCACAAGGTGTCGCTACCATAGTGTCGTCTTACTAAATGCAAGAAACATTATTTTGCTAGTTGTTTTTCTAGTATTGCTTGTTATCTATTCACATATTATACTTCCAGCAGTCTATACCACAAAATAAACCATTACGTTTACTTTTTGTTCACATCATTCGGATGATTATCAACCAAAATATGGCTTTTATGGCAGTTTTTTTTATATCTAGCCCATATTCGAAGTTGATAAAACATTGTATCTATGGACATATACCACAAATAGACTGTACAAGAAGGATTACTCCTCTCTACACATTGGTTTCGCGCATCGAACGTCCGCCGTGATTTCAGCATATTCTACGCTAGGTTCTATCATGGTTTTTTTTTTTTTTTTAATTTATTTATTGAACCCAAAAAAACATAGTATGTTTATAACAGGTTTACATATATTATATACATAGGTGAAGACTTAGTGTAGTGTATATATACATATAAATATATATAAATAAACAATCATATAGTTTAGAGTTAGTTAGTTAGTTTTAATGTTCTATCACAAAAGCAATTTGGCCCAAATAGAGAAAATTTAGAAAATCTGCCAAAGGTCTATAGTTTATTATTTTCGTAAAAGTAAAAAAGAAAAACTTTCACCTTTTTACGGGAGGCCTACATCTTTTTCAATTTTTGTTGTACGTGGGTCCATAAACAATTTTTTATTAACTTGGAATTTTGGTATTGCAACTAAAGTGTTCGATACACCATATTGTACATAGATAGCTAATCCGTATGTACATATCACAATTTTTCCCCAAATGTATTTCATTCTACAATGAGTGTGATCAACAATGATTGAAAACAATTCAAATATCCCATGCAAAACTCTAGTGATTTTATTATTCATAATTTTTGTTATTTTACATTTCTGACATACCGCTGACATTTGAAAACAAAGACTGCAATTAATGACATTTGAATGAATTATTTTTCTGTTACATTAGATTTTGGGAAAGAAATCATATTTGATCACTCAATATTCTGTTACAATTATAAATTACATTTCAATGTTTTGCGTTATTTTAATGTGTACATTTGTTTTTAGGTTCAAGTTGAGCGAAAAGAATTCTGAGGAAAAGATTTTGAAGGCTGATGAAGAAAAGGAGGAGGACGTAGCTGAGGAAAAGGTTAAAGTGGAAAGCGAAACTGTTGAGGAGAAATAATTTTATTTATAGCATTATTATACTACAACTAAGTATGGATATAATTAATTAATGTTAAGTGTTCTTTCCACTAAATAGTGTGTTAAGTTGAATCTTTGAGCTGCTTATACTATGCGAATATAGAAAAGTATTGCTGTCTTTCTAGTTTTGTATTATTTAGAGTGTATGTGGTTTTGTTTTGTGTATATATTTGGTAATGATGATTTGATGAATAGACGTCTATAGAAAATTATATTGTGGTATTATTTGTTTCTCTACTTTTATTTTGTATTTTAAATTAAGGAAGATGCTGTTTATGAAGCAGCTGAATATGAATTTGATAATTTTTTTTATAGGATATTTGCGAAATGTGTAGTGCTCCTAGAAGAAATTGTGAATTAAATGAAGGTAAGTGATAGTGTCTCAAAGTGTCTAGTATCAATTTTATAATAAAATTAGTGATACAACAAAATTGTTGTAACATTATCTGTGTGGATATATGTATTGGAAGCCTATCAAATAATGTGTAGAACAAACCGTAAAAAGTAGGTAGTGGTGTCTGATCTATGATGCTAAGCGAACGGCAAATCGTCTGCAAATGGGAAATAATCGCACCTCGCGCAGGGGAGGAATTTTTCCCTCCCGAATGACAACATTGGCTATAGTCAAACACCAATCTACCTGAGTTAATTTTCAAACACCGTTAAATATACTTTAGCCAATCAGGTAACACTAAGCAAGATTATGATTGGAACTTGTACTGAAACTGGAGTTTCTGGTGACATTATTAGGTTTTCAAGTGTTAATATAATAAAATAATCTTTGATATTACATTTCATATAGTGTGTCGATACACATCAATAACAATTTTATTTAAAAAGCAGACCAGTTATGCATGCCATTAAGGTGCATCTTTTTTTGGAAGTTGAATATTTTAATGTTTTGTGTTATGTCGTCAACCACTTGAAGTAAAAAGTGACTAGTGCTTCAAATAGCCTGAAAGCCTGTTTACTAAATAACAAAAATATTTTTTATGTTTTTTAATAAATTAATGAATGGAAGGTAGGAATTTGTTGTTTCAATTAAATTAATACAATTAAAAATAAAATAAAATCAATAAATTAAATTCACTATTCACTACTCAAATACAGAAATCTAATTTTCCTAATTTTTATTGTAAAATGTTAAAAAATCAAATTGATCAATTTAAGTTTTATCAATTTACAACAATGTTGTAAACGTTGAGCAGGCAACATTTTTTGTCTTGATCGTCAGGTGAGATCGGGGTATGAAACTGCACTCGATGGGGAGTCATACGGTATAGGGGTCTCTGTACTGCGGTCAACCCACTTCGCTTCGAGTTGACCTGAACAGACAAAAACTACGTCAGCGCTTTATTATAGTGTATGATATTAATGTTATTTGTTAATTTGACGTGATCTGTAGTACTGTAGTTAAGTTTTTGAGATCTAATACACATCTGAGTCCACGTCCTCAGCCCCCCCACATTTGAAAATCCAATTTTTTTACGTCAAAGTTTTGTGCATGTTTTGTGCCGCAAACCAAAAGTTTTGTGCCTCATTTGTTTCCGAGTTATAAGCGTTTTTCTGAAGGGGGGCTGTGGACATGCCAGCCCCCCCCCCCACTTTGGAATTTCGATTTTTTTCTAATGCCAAAGTTTTGTGCTGTTTTGTGCTTCTTTCGTTTCCGAGTTATTAGCATTTTTCTGAAGGGGGCTGTGGACATGCCTGATCTAACTTCCAAATTAGAAATGAAATCAAACTTTTTTCGATGCTAAAGTATTGTGTTATTTTGTGCCGCAAACCAGAAGTTTTGTGCTCTTTTCGTTTTCGAGTTATAAACATTTTTCTACTTGAGAGCTATACGTCTCTCTCTTTCGTCCGGGCCCGGGTTCTCGCAGGCAGCGCGCGTGTGTACCCCATACGTGCGAGTTTAACGGCACTGTTTGTGGCTATATAACTTTAAAACAATTCAATTTTTTTTATCGGGGTTTCATTCTTTGAACTTGAATAATGGACACATGGAATTCAGATTAAATATTGTTAAAAAGTTTTTTAGTTATGCCGACACAAAGATTTAATATTATTTCTTAATATTATGCATTCTTTTTAATCTCACAATGCCAAATCTCGTCGCTTCAAATCATTGAGCAATTATCACTTAACAAATATTTAGTTGTCACAGGATATTTGACAGTATATGTGTATAAGTAACGCATATTAATATTGTTATAATTATAATATAAATCTCTAAGGCAATATTTCATCTGTTGGCATTCTGGTATTCTAAAACTAACAGTCTATTGTTTACCAATATTGGGTTTATAAATGTACGTAATTTATGAATATGTAGTCCCGATTTCACATGTAAATTATAAATAGTCGGTAAACAACGTGTTTGGCATTTTGTGTATACCGGGTGATCCACGGCATAGGTACTCCCGTTTAGTTTTTTGTTTATAAAGCTTGACGAATGAAATTTGGGAATATGTTAATAGACAAAAATGCAATTCTTTGGGATACTCTTGAGGTTGATATGACTTCCGGTTTTTCCGGAAATTACGTCATCATTGAAATTTTAAATGGCACCCTATATTCTTTGTGTGATATTTTCAATCAGGATGACATTCTGAACACAAAAGCATATCGGTCGTCAATTTTTATCACCAAGGCAATGCAAAAGTAACTATTTTGTGTGTTAATCTAGGTGGCTAGGATTTGGTGAAAAAATCGGAATTTGTCAAATAACCACTAACTAAATCGATTTTTGCCGACATTGCATTACTGGCGCCCTCTAGCGCGATTTAATTGGTTTTTGGTTAGTGAGTCATGTTTCACCGATACCCAATGGCCACACCCTGATTATTCGATAGAAAACATCTTTCCTATTACAATGATACCACATACTTGATATTTTATTAAAATTCTTAACTCGAAAAAAATATTAATTTAATCATCGAAGTCAGCGTACAAGTCAAAGCTACTCAATGGACTACTCGAAGGAAGTACCTTAAACGTCATTTTCTCGTACGATTAGCAGCAAAATATCAAGAATTTGGTATAATTGTGTCGGAAAAATGTTTTTCCTCGCATACTCAGGGTACTTCCTTCGAGTGTCCATTGAGTGGCTAGATCGTTAGCTCAATATTTTTTTCGATTTCCGTGCTTCTAACACCATTTGTACACTAAGAATTTCAATAAAATATCAAGTATTTGGTATAATTGTAATCGGAAAGATGTTTTCTATCGCATCATCAGGGTGTGGCCATTGGGTACCCGTGAAAAATATAACTCACTGGCCAAAAACACCTGGCTGAAATCACTCTAGAGGGCGCCAGTAATGCAATATCGGCCAAAATCAATTTAGTTAGTGGTTATTTGGCAATTTCCGACTTTTTCACTAATTCCTAGCCACCTAGACTCTAGGTTTTCGCATCTAGCGCTGCCCACGCGCGCTGCCTGCGAAAACCCGGGCCCGAACGAAAGAGAGACACGGATAGCTCCCAAGTAGAAAAATGCTTATAACTTAAAAACGAAAGGAGCACAAAACTTCTGGTTTGCGGCACAAAACAGTACAAAACTAGCACAAAACTTTGGCATTAGAAAAAAATCGAAATTAGCAGCGTGTGGACATGGACGCTACACATCTACCTATCAATAAATACGTTTTTGCTCAATCTTATTCCCTGATATGACTACTTGAAACAGCACTTTTTTTATCATGTTTGCCAGATCCTACTTCAACAAAAAGATTCCTCTTAATTGTGTACATAACTAGTGAAATTTTCCATCTGATTGATTTGAACATAAAATAGTTATTTAGGCGTACCATTTTATAGTAAAAAATATATTTATTTTAATTATTATTTTTTACTCCCACTAATTTACATTACTGGTGTGGTCTTTTTTCGATATGCAGTTTTTGAAACGCACCAAGTCCACTTTATTCATTTTCAAATTCCATCAGGTGGTTTCAAAAGTCACTAACCTCATTTTGAAATGTTTGTAAAAAACTCTAATATATGTATATTATTGATTTGATGCTGTTCCATGCTTTTTTCCTACAAGATTTAAACGTGGAGTCTATACATTTTACGACTCCACAGCCCTGGGTCATACTTTCTATATTCAGTTAAAGAAAACGGAGGGTGGTCTAACGCAAAAGAAAATGGTCAAACATGGCCGAACAAATGGTCAAACGATGGTGTAATAGAAACTTCAAAATTCCAATGATGGGGGGCCAACTTCACGGTAGCCCCTATGTAAAAAATGCCTATATCTCCGAAACGGAGGGTAGTCAAACAAAAAAAAAATAGTCAAACATGGTCAAACAAATGGTCAAACGATGGCGTAATAAAGTCTTGTAAATTCCAATAATGAAGGGCTACCGTGAAGTTGGCCCCCTGTTGAAAATGTAAATAACTCGTAAACGGTGGGTGGTCAAACAAAATAAAAAGATGGTCAAACATGGTCAAACGAAGGTTTAATAAAAAGTTGAAAATTCCAATGATGGGGGGCCAACTTAACGCACCTAAATAAGTGGAGTTTCCTATGGCGTAGATCACTCGGTATAAGATCGACTTTTTTCAGCTTTCTCAAAATTTAGTTCTATCTGAAGAGGCTGACAACATGGTTAGTGTTGTCTATCAGACAGTATGAATTTCGACAAACCGCAAAACCCGGAGCCCATGTCTTCGTAAAAAAGACACTTGTTTGGCAACGTCATGAATTTATCGAAACGTTATATTAATTTCGAGCTATGCATAATTACCTGTGAGTGAACCGCGTCCCGACTCTCGTCACAATAATTTATCCGCCCCATCATAAAACAATCGTCCTCTATTCGCAATAAAAGCCGAAACGGCGCAGTATTTCAATTCGGACAGTTAATTGAGATGGCGCTGCATTCGTTCGCTGCCCTCTACCGAGCGCGCCGCCGCCGTAAAGTCGCGAAGGAATTAAATCCGAACTGATTTATCGCAAAATAAAGAGTGGACGTACGGCATTACGTAGACAATGGCGATAAAGTTTTTAGTGGCGGTTGCGGCCAACGACAAATCAAAAGAGCGGACCGCGCACTACCAGCTACCGATGTGTTTTACGAGAAGACGCCGCCGCGACGTAACTCCAGATTACAAATCATTACCGTGCGGATCGTTTATTGCCTCAATATTAATGGGACCGCTCGATGAATAATATGCGTTTGTGGCCGGGAGGGACGGCAAATTGGTGGGTCTAAAAATTCGACGATTTTACATCTCAGGACAGTTTTCTTATGTATTTCGTCGTTTATATAATCCGAACAGCAGATATACCAAAATTATCAACAATTGGGACGTTCCCAGAAAAGATAATTTGAATACCAAATAATGCATATATTTCAACACAAAACAGCAAAAATTACTGTGCACAGATAAGACGTGATGGTGGCACTGATTTTGTCACAAGATATGTGAGATATCGTTTCAATTTTGTTTTCATAGATTCCAAACCAAGAAGTCTGCGTAACGCAAATCTTAAGATGCAATGGAGACGTTCCCGGTTCGTCATCTACAAACAAAACGCGATTTGAAATAGCCATATAACATTTTTTCACAAAAGAAAAACTGGAATAAGTGTAATTAATTATTCATTGAAACACTCCCATTTTTCGCTGAATGTACATTTAATATTATAATATCTTCTACTATCAAATTAAAAAAAAAAACAAATGAATCATTCCAGAAATTTTATTTTGCAGAACAATATTTCTGTTACTATTGGTGTTAAATAAGACAGAAATAGTGCGTCATCTCGGAAGCCGTTGGAAATACTCATATTTTAATAATTATTTTTTGGAAACGTTGCAAGTTTAAAGCACTGGAGCCTTTACACCTAAAAAATTGACGTTTTTTATAAATATTCACATTTGTTAGATTATTAAATTGTGTATGGTAACAATCATAGCATGCATTTACAAAATGTTCCAAAATCGACTACCAAAGGATTAAACCCCCATTAATGTTCTTCAATTTGACGCAGGACAGAAAATTATAGAACAACATTTAGAAAAGTTATAACATTTTGTTAAAGAAGAACAAAGTAATGCCACACAACATAAGTACAATATCGTTATTTAGGGGTTCTTCACCTCAGAGCAAGATATTTTGCATTCATGAATAGGACTACCGCATCTAATTACCTATAATTTAGTATATGGTGGAAAGTTTTTTAATAATTTTTGAAAGGGTTATAAACATGTTGTTATCAGCCAACCAAAATATCAACTCCCTCCACTTCCTGTCATACATAATATCGTAATGTATACGCTTTTCAGCATTTAATGTAATCATTTAAAAGTATAATCCCAATCAATTACCTACAATTTGGCCTAAGAGAAGAAGATTTAACAGTTTTTGTAAAAGTTACAAATATTATTCTATTGTAAAGATATGTAATTTGTACCGCAATACTCAAATAAGTAGCAGACAAAATTACTGTGATTTAGGGGTTGTATGCCACAAAGAAAATTTCTCAGCGTAAATGAGTAAATACAACGATTAATTACTTACGAATTTGTCATATAAAGAAAAGATATGTAACAATTATTTTCCATTTCCTATACATTTAATTTTTGTAAAAGTTATAACAATTTTTCTGTAGCGTTTTTCGTAGTATCTGAAAGCTTGCATAGAAAGTATATGCACAATTATTGTGATTTAAAGGTTGTTTGCTACAGAACAGGAAATATTGACTAACTAATTAAGATAAGGTACACAGAGAGAAATTTTTGTTTGATTCAAATAAATATGCATTGACTCAAAGAAATTTGTTGTTTCAATAGAGGCAAAGAAATATTTATTTGCTGGTAAAAACGCATTTATTTGAAATATTTGTTTGGTAGAAAGAACATTCATTTGCGTCAAACAACTTATGTTTCCAGTTAAAAAGTTTGCAATTTGTGTATTATAAGAAATGAGATTTATTTACTTCAAATAACTATGATTGTGTTGAGTGAAAGAATTACATTTTTTTAAATTAACAAAATTGTTGGTCGTGTTCGTCGAGTTAAAATGCTTAAAATTATTAATTTGTTGAAGGAATTAATAGACAAGAATTTTTCGGAAGACTCGCCATGTGTCACCTCCTTTTTGGGATGTCGCACATCCTCGACCAGTGCTTGGTCTTCCCAACCCAAAATATAGTCAAGGTTAAGTTAGTAAAATGTACTCTGATTTGTAATCGCAACTTGAACCTGCAGGCACTGTACTCTATAAGTTCTATACTGTCGATCACGCGGCTTTATACTCTCGATATGTACGAAGTGCGAGGAGAGAGTTTACAGCGCCATCTAGCAATACAGTTGGATGACATTAAAAATATATTTATTTGAACCAAAATATGATTTCTTTGGTGGAAGGAAACCTATTTCAAAGCCAAAACAAAAATATTACTTTGAAGGAAATAAATATCTTCTTGTGTAAAAATATATTTATTTTAATCAAAATATGATTTCTTTGGCGGAAGTAAACCTATTTTTAAGCAAAGACAAAATATTACTTTAAGCGAAATAAATCTCTCCTTATATACAAATTTATATGTTAGAATCAAAATTATATTTCATTTGTGTAAAGAAACGTTTTTTTAAAATCAAAACTAAAATATTACTTTAAAGGAAAGTAATTTTTGTTTGAATCCATATATATTTATTCCACTTAAATAAATATTTCAAATAAATTAATCTCTGCAAGCAAATAAACTAGAGTATTCAATGAAGTAAATATTGTTGGCGTCAAAGAAATATGTTTTGACCCAAAAGAATAAATTCAAACAAATACATTTCTTTGAAACAAAAAATCTTTTCTCTCTGTGTAGTCTACATTTTGACGTATGGAATATTCTGTAATTTTTAAAACGTTATAAACAATTTTCAGCAATCAACTTTGTGTTTCTTTGGCTGTCGATACTTAATATTCATACAATACTAATCGGCTAGTCGTTCTGTTGCCTGTTAGCAACGGAGTTGTTACCCCTAAATCATCATTATTTTGATTATCTCTCAATAGGTAAGTATCGAAAAGTAGTCAAATGAAAGCATTTTTCGTGGCAAATAACATATGACGAGGCCTCTTTAGATTTCCAAAATTCTATCATTTGCATTTTCATTTCAAAGCTAGATGTGTTCTACCGATCAAAAATAATACCTGATTCACTAGTTTGACAATAATCAATCGATCTTTTGATCTGAGTGATTTGTTACTGATATAAGTACCAGTAAAGAATTTTAGCAGGGACATAATACCAAACCGGCCAGGACGCCGGGACCAATGTCCCAAACCGGGACTGGCCCGGTCAAACCGGGATGTATGGTAAGCCTAAACTTATGTAAACTATTTTTGCTAAATGCTATTTTGATTTAGCGTAGTCCCTAAGCGGATCTTTTCCGAACATGATTTTATTGACAAAAATGCTTGTTTAGGTGTCTCGTACAAATTCCAGTTTGTCGCAATCTTTATGGGACACTTAGTACAGTATTATAGTTGGGGTCAATATCGAAATGACTAGAAATCCGAAGAAGAGCGAGTACTCGCCCGCCAAGGATTCCACCGTTCATCAAAATGGATAATTTGCTTGGGCGTTTTGCTATCATTAATCTCTAAAGCCCGTTATACATTAAGTCGAAACGGATACGTTTGTCGTTATCGGAATGCACAGTTGACCAGTATGGATAAGATTATTTAGACCAGTCAATGAAGCCTTTGGGGTCGAACTAATTTCATACCGGATAAAAAAGACACTAATAGGTTCAGAAAATTTCCCTGATTCCAAAAATGCAATGTGGTTTTTTACCAAGGGCATGACAGGGATGTTTATGCCCCGAGGGTGACCGGGCCTATCGGCCCTCGAGCTTTTTAAGTCGCCCGAGGGTATAAAAATCAAGTAATGCCCGAGGTGCATACAACATTTTATGTCCTACAATGGTTTTGTTCCTCGGTTTGAATAAGATTAATAAATATTTTGACTTTATCAAGAGACATGCGTATCTACGGAGTTGAATAACAATACAAACAATTCGGAGTTGCGTGACAATACAGACAATTAATTGTCAAATTTATAACCTTAATCGCCAATAATTGACATTGCCGAGTGACAGTACAGACAATTAATTGTCAAACTTATAACCTTTATCGCCAATAATTGACATTGATGACTTCAAATTTACAATTTGAATGACAAATATTTGATATATTTGACATATAACCATGGCAACCATTAATGCCCGTGCGGGCGTTAAGAATCCACGCCCTCGCGGGCGTTACAAAGCAGTTTTTTCCCCAGTATCTAAGATCTAAATAGTTGTAATTAATTAAAAACTATCAATAACTGGATGTCATTGCCAACATTATGCGCAGTTTCAGTTGTATCATCCAATTAAAAGAAAAAAAAAACGGGCTTGTAGAGCTGCAAATTCTCTACAAATTTGAGGAAACATCATATACTCTATAGTTTATAGTTATTCTGGTCCACTGACAGCTTGTCGACTAAACCACCGTTTCCCAAACTTTTCTGTGTTTAATAAAATTCCGGATAAAAATATACTGATAGATTCATAAAATTTCGTTGAATCCAAATAAATATGTTGTTTTTTCCAACATTACAGGAAATAGTTATTAATTAAAAACTATCAATAACTGAAGTGTCATTGCCAACATTACGCGCAGTTTCAGTTTGACTCATCAGATTGATTGACCCTAATTGCAAAAAAGAATACAGTAACGATGTGCGTAGTAGTCTGCCGCGTTTTCCGTAAACTAACTGCGATAACCGTATACGCGACCCAGTAATTACAGTTGTCACGCTACTACATCACAAACGTTTAAGTTTTGGCCAGTTTAGCCCAATGACTTTAGATCAAGTTCACTCTTATAAGAAAGAATAGTTATTTATGTACCAAGGGCATTAAACGGATGTTTATGCCCCGAGGGTGACCGTTTAAAAAACTCGAAGGCCGATAGGCCCGAGAATAACTTAAAAAGAAAAACTGTCAATTTCTTTTCTCTTGAATTACTTAGCAAAAAATAAAAAAATGAAATTTTGTAGTCTTACATAAGTGCATACTATTTTTGACATCAGAAAATGTTTTTGTCTGCTAGATTTAGCTGGGCGATATTCAACGTTTTTATTTCTTATGGAAGTCATATTGAATTTTTTCAGATTTAAATAGAATATTGAAAATGATTTACAACCATGTATTACAGGTTGATGATATTATCACAAGAAATGCCATTAGGTGTCCCGTCAGATCACCCGACTTAACCCCATAGTTTTTTTTCAATGGGGCTTTATGAAAGCTGACGTGTACATAGGGAACTATGATACAGTGCAGGACCTTCAGGGAGTTGTGAAGAGAGCTTTTAGAAATGCCTAATAGAATTAATGATCAATGGTTTAGACCTAAAATAAAGAACCAAATTTAAGATGGGTACTAAATCCTTTCTGTTAAATTTTGTTGATTTGTTAAGTAAATACTATGCTTGGGGAGTTTTTAATTTTTGTATTGCACTATCTATATACATAGCTATAAATTTTATGTGGTAATTTTAGTACTGTACTGGCTCCATGACGCGGTTTTCTGGATTTTATGAATTAATAAAAACATAATCCAGTAGAGCGTTGTTAATCTGAACTAATTGAGAATGAGGTTCGGATTATCAAATTGTTCGGATTATCAAATATTGCAGCTAAATAGGTAGTAGAAAATACGAGTATTCGGTACAAGATATAAAACAAAAGCAATATATTTCTGTAAACTGGAATCGACAAAAATTACCTTTCACCTGACATAGTGAGTGAGTGCTTGAGTAGGTATTAATTATGTTTTACTTTATTGCTAACTTATCCTTTCAATTACTAGGCCAATGCTGTACATCTAGGTGCAGAACAAGTAGAATAGACTAATTAGCTAATTATTATTTCACATACCTGATAAGCTTGACGTAACAACGAAAATAATTAAAATTTATTTCGCATTTTTACTTAGGATTTGGTGTTACATTTAGTGCCATTTTCAACATTGTGTATGTGTGAGCAAACGTTTGCTTATTTAACCAATGTTAAGAGAAGATATAGAAATCATTTGTTACCGATGAATTTATGATGTACAAATCTCTGCGGGGGTGTTATTCCCCGCATTATTTTTGAAGAACATAAATGTCGTTCTTAGTAAAATGTTTTATATGGAAGTCTTAAAAATACAGCCGTTTAAAATATTTTATCTACGACTCACATATCCCTATCTATGACTATATAATCCCCATCATTATAAGCGCCAATGATGATAATGACACTAGGGTTGTATAATAATGACAGTCATCAACTGTCATCATTATACAACGCAAGTATCAAAGTCTGTCAAAACCTACGTGGATGACAGTTATTTGACAGTTCGCCTCGCCAGCATTGACAAATACATTTAAAATATTTTGCATAAAATGGAATGTATGAGTCGTAGATAAAACGTCGTATTTGACTCGCACATAACGGATATAAATCGCTCGCATGATTACACGCTCGCCAACGGCTCGCGTGTAAACTTCATGCTCGCAATTTATATCCTTAATTATGTGCTCGTCAAATAATATACTATTTTGATACTTTGCTTTTCTTCTTAACTTTTACGTCTATAAATTATAAGCAAATATTGAAAGCACGGAATTCTCCGCGGGAAGGCTACTCGCAATTGTTTACTTCGTTTTTTGAAATTATAATGAAAAACCAGCGTAGCTTGACGTTTATAACTAAAACATTGTACATGCACTTTTCAATGTGAACAATATTATAGGTAGCTTATAAGTTCAAACATATTTAGTATCTACAGTCTCGCCAAAGTGCCAAACAGCACACCCGGAGAGTATCCGGGCCAGAATTCAACGCAACCTAGCCTGATTGAGTTAGCCGGGTTCTGATTTTCACTTGTTCTCTCCCTTGCCCCGCCTATACGCGTTTCGCCGACTCGGCAACATTTACACCCCCGACGCTTGGCGTCGCAGGTTGTCGGCTCATCACAGCCAACTATGATCCTCACGTCACGTCATCATAAAGTTGAATTTTCCGCCGCGTGTGGCTCCTCGGTGCCTCTATGGAGCGACGAAGAAGGTGGAACGCAAACGGGGGAGGCGAGTTTCCCTCCCTAACTACGTTACAGGTTACGAGGGATGCTTGTATATATAGGTATATGCCGAGCGAGGCGTTGGAAACATTGTTTTTTTCGAAGCCGCTTGTCTGTCGGAGAAGTTTGATTTGTTTGAGTTTGTTGAAAGGACAAACAGGGCAAATTGAGTTATCGGAATTGTTTTGTAGGTTCGATTGCGACGGAGGTTATTGGGGTACCAGCGTATAAGTAAGGACATTAATATTTAGATAATATTTACTACATATTTTGTAGAATAATGTATAAGCAGATAAAGTTGATTAAGAGATGATTCAATGAATGATGTTTTTAAAGGCGTGAATCCCAGGACACGTGAGATGAATGGTTGGGATAGCCAGCAAGACCATTAAAGACCATTGAGGAACAATACCCAAGAGAGAAGAAGCCGATGCCAACAGAAGAACGCTGATAATGACCGTGTTGAGTGGTGTACTCGAAACTACGCGCACACGGTTAAGGGCTACCATAGTGTATCCAGTGGGCATCCTGCATCCACTCCTGTGACAGCAGGATGTGGCCTGATGTTGGAGCGTTGGAGGTAGGAATGGTAGGCAATGGTACGAATGACATCCATTGACTGAGACTTGAGAAAAGAGATTCAACGGAAAGACAGTAGACTCCTCAGAGCTAAAGGAGCAGCTGATCAAAAAATGGCATGAGATGTTTAGCCTGGTTAACAATTAAATAAATTGAATATGTGACAACTGATTCTGGTGTGCTGTTTTTCGTAGAATCTGAAATTAAAAACAGAATTTGTAAATTGGATTTTGTTTTCAGTGCGAGAAATACACGTTTTTTGTCTCAAATACTGAACGTGTTATCGTATTGTGTACACGATAACTGCCGTAATTTTGAAGTAATTGATCTGGAATTTGGTATAACTATACAGCTAATCTCTTAAAAAGTAGGAACAGTTCGTGAATGGACAAAATCGGTTAGCTCCATTTTTTTCAAAATGTATACGATAACTGCCATAGTTTTAGAGGAATTGATTAGAAATATGGTATAGAAGATTATCTCTTAAAAAGAAAGGAGCAGTTCGTGAATGGGCAAAATCGGTTAACTTTAGTTTTCATGTTCCAAATTCAAAATATTTTGCGCTGGGGAGTAGTTTTACTTTGGCCTGGCTGATGATAATTTTCTTACTAGTTTTTATTAATATAATTATATTAATTAATTATATTATTATTATTATATTTTATTTATAATCATGTATTGTAGTTAAATAAAACATAAATTGTTTTTGTGACATTTTTTAATGATAAATTTAATTCTTAAATTTGCTTATAATTAAGATATTTTTTCTTTAACATTAACTTTAAATATTGATGCATCCAAATCTAGAGGCAAAACATTTTAGATGCAGAGTATTTAACCGAAACCTTTATTCTTGACTGACATGTATGTCGGTGTGACTGACATACATGTCGCTGGAGGCGGACCAACTAGTGATCCCATAAGGGTTCCGTCCCGTTGTCTATGTGCTTGTTAAGTAGGGAACTCAGAAAATGCCAAAACTTAAACATACTCTATACATACATTCTGTGTGTCATTGGATAGAGGACGGACCACAGTTTTGTAAACCCGCCTGAAGTTGCATTTAGCACCACACCTCGCCGTTGTTGTGTGCCACAGACCACAGTTATAAGAAATAGTTGTTTCAAATATTATGCTCTTTATTTAAAGGTATTTACCTATTTACTTTTTATATTTTACAATAAATTTCAATGATAAAATGTTGTCATTTTAATAATAACTATATGCTAATAAAAAATCAGCAAAACTCACCAAACTTATCGTATTTGAACTTACGATATGTATAAACTTTCTTAAATATGTTTTTTCCTACACTATGCGAAACAGTATACAGAGTGATCTAAAATAACGAAGGACTGTTTGAATTTCCCGTTACCGTTTTGAACGTATTTTGTGTTACTAAAATCGTATGCGTGCAGGATACAGGTTATGATCACTGTCCAATCACTGTCAGATACCATAGTGGACTCGTCAGTAAGTAAATATTATGTTTATTTTATTTGATTTAAGATACGAGAGATGATTTTTATTTGATATTAAGACAAGGGATTATTTTCATTTGATTACATATGGGAGGATTTTATTAGTTGGTACAAATTATACGATAAATTATTATGTATTTATCATTAACTACGTGGGATGAAGAAATTGAATTTCTCGATGGATAAATTTTTTGTACAGAATTTCTTGTTTTTGCAAACAGTAATTGTTAAGTGGCCATGAATAGAGCAATAAACTTCCTGAAATAATGGTGTAATATGTTTTTCCACCACTATATTAATTGGCAATTTTCCATATTCCCATATCTTACTAACCACATTAAACAATTTTTTATATACCATGAAGAAATTATTACTTCCTTTATAAAACACAGTCACAGGGCTCGTAATTGACGTAAGAACCTCCCATTTCCCAACGTACCAATTAATGGATTCATTTACGTATACCAAAGGACAAAAGCATGCTAAATATTCGTAGCTGTTACGTAGGTATTTGATAAAAACATTATTTGTAGTTTTTGTACGCTTGATCATTATGTAGAAGAAAACTAATTATCGCATTAGTTCATTATTTAAGTTGACGTGAAGAGATTGGATGGCGATTACCATTTTACCTAAAACTGGTATTCTGACAGATAAGAGCGATACATTCAGCTGTTATCATGGGTAATAATGTTAAAATTTATGTACAATTATTTTAATCTAAATTATTCCGGTGCTACCGGACAACCGCGAGCTCGATTCACCGGGTGATTAATCTCCTTATAAATAGTAATTGGCGACGATTTTAAATGATTATTTCCTGCGTGTGTGCCGGTCGAGTGCCGTAAAATTATCTGCGATCTGGATAAATAATGTTTCATTTGCGTAGGCCGTAGGTATGTCGCATTAGCATTTGACAAGCTGACGTTCGATTTCTATAAATATTCCTCCCACCTGACCCTGCGACGTTCGTAATACTGAAATTATCATATATTTTTCTGTCAGAATTGTGATCGGTAATTACAATCGAATATTTCTTCAATTTAATTTGTTTTGCAGTCTAAAACAACTAGTTGATGCAGAATTTCTGTTATAATCTGTTATAATATTCCTTTTGTCTTTTGTTCATATTACCGTTCGAGACGAGAGGGCGCCTTACAACACATGAGGGCCAGCTGTAGGTACAATATTCACTCTCACACCAAAATAGTTCGACACCAAAATAGTTCCAAAATAGTTCAATCCAGACTCAACGAATCTATCATCATCAGCTAATCTATTGAATCTTCATTTGTTATTAGTATTTTTTTATTGACGGTGCAATGAACACGAATATAAACTCTTAAATTGTGTTTAATTTGTTTAAATTTGTCTGTATTTTCAGTTTTAAGCAGTCTCTCTCGATAACTTGAGCGAACTCCCACTAATATATTGTCGCCGTTCTAGACAGGATTACCACGAGCCAACAGTTCTTATAGTAAATTAATAAAAAAATGTTTTTGTCGTCTTCCATTAATATTAGTTACAAGATAACAAGATGGCGGACGGCGTAGCCCGCAATTCTGATCATGAGAATGAAAGTGATGGAAACTGTGGCTATTGTAGCAGACCAATGTCCAATGAAGTTACCTGTGGCACGTGCTTCACGTCGTTCCACCGCAGCTGCCTGAAACGGCATCAAAAACTATGCAACAACAGGAAAATAGAGGAACCAACTGGAAGTGAGGTTAGAGACACGAACACCGAGCAAGAGAAGCTAATGAAACTGGAAGTGTCACTTTTACGTAAAATAATCAAAGACCAGAAAGAGAAAAACAGTATCCTTACAGAAAACAACGAGCTACTGAAGGAAAAAATTAATTACCTGCAAGAAAAACTTGCTGATAGAAAGTGCGAGACTAACGCCACCTATAGGGCGATAGAAGAAGAAGCGCCCTCCAAACCCAAGGAGGTCAAGCAAGCGAATGGAAAAATAGATGTAACCACAACAACAAGCAAGCCCACTGCAGGTACCTACTCAAAAGCTTCTTTAAAGTACCACATCACGATAACCTAGATAATTTAAAAAGCATGCGCAAAAAACAAGAAGAAATTATGAACAGCGTAATAAACTTGGAGACGAATCCAGATGAAGGAAAGCATGAAGAATGCACGAGAGCCCTGATAGCTGCCAAAGACAGCCACAAAAACGGCAAAGAATTTAAAACAGTTCATTACCGGAAAAGACGTCCGATGAAGGTCATACACGGAGCAGCCACCGAGGAGAAAAGCACACTCAAGGTAGCCCCAATGAGCGGATATCTTCATGTATACCGACTAGACCCAAGCACATCAGAAGAGAATTTAACATCCTACATAAATTCTACTAAGAATCTTAAGAACGTTAAATCAGAAAAAATGACGTGGAAACACCCAGATGAATACTCATCCTTTAAGGTGACAGTTAACCTAGACTAGATGATATCCCGTCGCTGATGGAACCGAACTTCTGGACAAAAGGAACTTGTGTGAATCGTTTTTTTTTTCACAGGATACCCCAAATGGCGGGAGAAAGAAGATAATACAAAACAGATACTGGACAGTTATCGCCCCAAATACACAAGGACTCACAAACAAAATGCAAGCCCTACAGATAATGGCCGACACTCAGAAGGCACATGTATTATGTGTATCAGACCACTGGCTAAATAATAACAACCAAAATTTGTACAACCTTCGAGGATACAACAAAATAAGTAGCTTCCAGAGAACCACATATAAACATGGTGGAGTGGGCATTTTCGTTCACGACGAGATGGAGGCCACCGAACTGCAGTATGTAAAAGAGAACTCCACTGAAAAGCATTGCGAGCTGGTCGGAGCATACGTACCTTCTCAAAACACTGTATTAATCTGTATATACAGATCTCCAACTGGAAATTTTGACATCTTCCTTGAAAAGCTTGAGACTACGTTATCCAACGTACAAAATAATATCAAACCAAACACGAGAGTTATAGTAACCGGAGACTTCAATATACATTTCCATACCCATAACGCAAAAAAGGCTCAAATAACAAATCTGATGTGCACATATGGTGTCTACGCTGCTTTCAATAAACCAACAAGAACTACAGGATCCTCCTCTACATACATCGACAACGCCTTCACAAACATGCACAATATCGAAACCAAAATTATCAATCCAAACTACGGAGACCACAAAGCCCTAGTGCTGCAAACCTGCAGAATAGCGAATCAAAATATTGCAAAACTAAAAAGAGCATACTCTGCAAATAACACTGTTAAATTCCATCAACTACTCGAACAAGAAGACTGGGCAATGATAGAAAATATAACTGACCCTAACAAAATGACTGAGATATTTCTTTACAAGCTCACAAAATGTCACAACGCAGCGTTCCCAACGATACCACACAGATCAACACCTTTCAAACCAAAAACGACAGCGAGGCTACTTCAAGTACGTGAGACACTCAACCTAATGAGGAGGCTTCAAGACGACAGAGGAGATGAACAGAGTTACTGCATAATGAAAAACTATGAAAAATTTTATGTACAGCTGGCTGAAAATGAGCATAGAACAAGAAATGCAAACAAAATCCTGGAGGCACAAGATAAATGCAGAACTATATGGCATACCATAAACGAAGAAACCAAACAACGACGACCCATCCATCAACCAGATGCTCCCACTAGCGATGAGTTCAACGAGTTCTTCACAAGAAGCCAAAGTACCGAATTAGGCGTTAAAACTAAACACTTAACACTAAACACCTGCCAGAGTACATTATTCATGCACCCCACAGACTATAAGGAGATCGAGGAAATAACTCTGAAATTGAAGGCAAAACAAGGTGAAGACGTATTCGGAATAAGCACCCGCACACTAAAATGGGCAATAAGGCATATCTCTAAACCACTTCCTGTTATTATCAACAATGCAATTGAAAATGGAATATTTCCGGAAAAACTCAAAATCGCGAGAATAACACCAGTCTATAAGAAAGGAGACAAAAAAGAGGCCCAAAACTACCGCCCCATTGCCATTCTACCTGCGATATCCAAAATATTTGAGGAAATAATTCTTAGAAGACTCCAACAACATTTTGTCAAGAACAACCTCCTCACGGAACAACAATATGCCTATCGCCAAGGGAGAGGGACAGAAGACGCTATGAAAAAACTGATAGAGCTAGTAGCAATCGAACTTGAACAGCGGAAACATTGTAAAGCACAGATGTGTGATTTGAGTCGTGCTTTTGACTCAATGCCTCATCATCTACTGCTACTCAAGATGGAAAGGCCTTGGCCACAAACTTATACAATCCTACCTAAAAGACCGACTCCAGCAAGTCAAAATAAACGGTGAGAGTAGCACTTTCAAAGTGACCAACGTTGGCGTACCACAGGGAAGCCTACTCGGAGGTGTTCTCTTCATAATTTTTATGAATGACCTGCCGTCACACCTGAACACTACTTCAATAATATATGCAGATGACACCACAATCATCACAACAGCAGACTCCAAAGATTAACTGCAAGCAGATGCCACTGATCATATGAAACAAGCTAGAGACTGGTTCCAGGCAAATCAACTCCTACTAAACGAGGCCAGGACCGAAGATATCACCTTCTTGATGGACAGATGGCAGCCAGCCCAGGAATCTGTTCGCTTCTTAGGGCTATGGGTAGATCAGCGTCTCAATTGGGGGAGCCATACACAACATCTTCAGGCTACGCTAAGCAGAATAACCTACGCAATAAGGCGAATTGAAAAAATAGCTGGCTACGATGCTGCAAGAATCGCCTACTTATCGATGTTCCAGGCAGCATCGTATGTCCTATGGGATTGAGATTTGGGGCCACATCTCACATACAAAGGCGATTCTCCTTCTGCAGAAGAGGGCTGTAAGATGCCTGACTTCAGAGGACCCGAGAAGTCATGCTTAACCGCTTTTCATACGGCATCGAATACTTACTGTGTATGCACTGTACCTCCTTCGATGCCTCACCACCATACACAAGAGCAAAAACGCCATTCCTACTCAAGCCGACATCCACACCTACGCTACACGCCATCGGGAAAACCTGAGACCAGGTTTTTCTCGACTGACCACCACAGCGCACTACAACGCACCAATCACCACTTATAACCGCCTACCCAAAAACTGGAAGTCCCAATCGACAAGAAAATTTCGAAATTCTGTTTGACACAAACCGCCCCTTACAGCATGGAGGAATTTTGATAAGCAATAAGCATCGCGCAAGAGATACCTTCAACAGTATGTTATACATATTGATATATTTGCAATGTATATTTTTTTTTCTTGACATATCTCTGTACAGAGTGAAAATAAATATTCTATTCTATTCTATTCTATTCTATTCTATTCTATTCTATTCTATTCTATTCTATTCTATTCTATTCTATTCTATTCTATTCTATTCTATTCTATTCTATTCTATTCTATTCTATTCTATTCTATTCTATTCTATTCTATTCTATTCTATTCTATTCTATTCTATTCTATTCTATTCTATTCTATTCTATTCTATTCTATTCTATTCTATTCTATTCTATTCTATTCTATTCTATTCTATTCTATTCTATTCTATTCTATTCTATTCTATTCTATTCTATTCTATTCTATTCTATTCTATTCTATTCTATTCTATTCTATTCTATTCTATTCTATTCTATTCTATTCTATTCTATTCTATTCTATTCTATTCTATTCTATTCTATTCTATTCTATTCTATTCTATTCTATTCTATTCTATTCTATTCTATTCTATTCTATTCTATTCTATTCTATTCTATTCTATTCTATTCTATTCTATTCTATTCTATTCTATTCTATTCTATTCTATTCTATTCTATTCTATTCTATTCTATTCTATTCTATTCTATTCTATTCTATTCTATTCTATTCTATTCTATTCTATTCTATTCTATTCTATTCTATTCTATTCTATTCTATTCTATTCTATTCTATTCTATTCTATTCTATTCTATTCTATTCTATTCTATTCTATTCTATTCTATTCTATTCTATTCTATTCTATTCTATTCTATTCTATTCTATTCTATTCTATTCTATTCTATTCTATTCTATTCTATTCTATTCTATTCTATTCTATTCTATTCTATTCTATTCTATTCTATTCTATTCTATTCTATTCTATTCTATTCTATTCTATTCTATTCTATTCTATTCTATTCTATTCTATTCTATTCTATTCTATTCTATTCTATTCTATTCTATTCTATTCTATTCTATTCTATTCTATTCTATTCTATTCTATTCTATTCTATTCTATTCTATTCTATTCTATTCTATTCTATTCTATTCTATTCTATTCTATTCTATTCTATTCTATTCTATTCTATTCTATTCTATTCTATTCTATTCTATTCTATTCTATTCTATTCTATTCTATTCTATTCTATTCTATTCTATTCTATTCTATTCTATTCTATTCTATTCTATTCTATTCTATTCTATTCTATTCTATTCTATTCTATTCTATTCTATTCTATTCTATTCTATTCTATTCTATTCTATTCTATTCTATTCTATTCTATTCTATTCTATTCTATTCTATTCTATTCTATTCTATTCTATTCTATTCTATTCTATTCTATTCTATTCTATTCTATTCTATTCTATTCTATTCTATTCTATTCTATTCTATTCTATTCTATTCTATTCTATTCTATTCTATTCTATTCTATTCTATTCTATTCTATTCTATTCTATTCTATTCTATTCTATTCTATTCTATTCTATTCTATTCTATTCTATTCTATTCTATTCTATTCTATTCTATTCTATTCTATTCTATTCTATTCTATTCTATTCTATTCTATTCTATTCTATTCTATTCTATTCTATTCTATTCTATTCTATTCTATTCTATTCTATTCTATTCTATTCTATTCTATTCTATTCTATTCTATTCTATTCTATTCTATTCTATTCTATTCTATTCTATTCTATTCTATTCTATTCTATTCTATTCTATTCTATTCTATTCTATTCTATTCTATTCTATTCTATTCTATTCTATTCTATTCTATTCTATTCTATTCTATTCTATTCTATTCTATTCTATTCTAATTCACTCAACTATGAAGAAGAGATGTTTAAAACGCTTCACCGATAAAATTTCCTAATAGCAGTAAGTAATAAATAATAGGGCAAGTTAGAAGGAAGTATGTCAACTTTTCAGAGAAAAGTATTTTGATTGGCAATTATGCCAATCCACAGTCAGTAGAATAGAAAATAAACTTCTAGAACACGGCACTATGAAGAATCTTCCAAAAACTGGCCGCCCCAACACAAAATTTCATCCCTATATAGTTAAATTGTTCCATGAACTAGCAGAAAATGACTTAGATCATACACAAGTATTAGGATTGTAGGACCATTCTTTTTTGAAAATAATTTAACTGGTGAAAGGAGCGCCTACACATTCTACAGTTTAAACTACAACCTAACTTAGCAAGCAATATTTGGTTGCAACAAGATCATGGGCGCTGTTACAAAATGTTCCAGGGGGGGCAAAATTTTTTTAGTAATAAAATGTGACGTAGGTGACTGTTCTATTAATTATTTTGTAGCGTTTTCGTTGTTTTATTTTTTGTAAATGGCATTGATAGAGACGTATTCGTATTTATTAGTTAGGATTCCAAAATTGAGACACAACAAACATGAAAAAAATAAACATATAAAAAATACCCAATAGCCCCTATTGTTCACATATTGTTCCCTATTGTTCGTTAAATTCAAGTTGCATTCACCCTGAAAAATCTCCGTTGGTTTTATCGTTGTGTCATTTTTACACATTATGTTATGTCATTAGCCACGCTTGTTACCCCTGTATGCTCGGCAACTTATCTATAGCACATTGATATTAAGTGAATTGCAAGATAATATGCTTCCTTTCTATCGTTTATTAATGTGTAATTAATAATTTTTATTAAGAATATTATATGTATTTATATATTTGTTCACAGCATCGTTGAACTTTTATCCTAGAATTTTAGATTTGGTCTGATTGCCAACCAATATTGAAGAATTTTTATTACTTTGTAATATTCTGTAGTAAACATTGTTCATTTTTATAAGAATTTCCAGCTGGTGTTCATCGTGCAAGGCCCAATGTATAATGAGCAACTGGCACTTTTCAAAACCAAAAATGCAGGCACAAAGTGAACACAATTGATAATTTAATTCTATAATCGTGTCAAACGAGCATCCGATAAAAAGTCGTAATAAGAATTTGGTGAAAATATTATTTTAAAATGTAACCACATAAACGGAAAACAACGACTTAATATAAATACAAATTGACAAATTTGAAAATTCTGTGATAACGATCATCGACAATTAAATTCAAAATTGCTATCATACGTAAACACTTAAAAGGCGACAATACTAAGTCAACTAGTTAATAATAATTGTTGTTATATATAAGCTGTATGAATGGTCTGTATAACCATTGTAGACAAATTTTTGAATGAACTCATGTCCGGAAATGCATTGTTTGAACGTTGAAGAGAGTCGGAAGATTGAACCAATTTTCCAAACAGCATAGAAAAAGTAGTGCCATGTATCATTTTACTTTTAAAGCCAAACCCATCCCTGTGTCATTTTTTATTATTTATCGTCTTTGAAAGGAGTTAATGAGAACCGTTTTGTAATTTTGATACGAATTTTGGCCAATTTGGGTTATCTTGAATTATTTTTAGAGACGTTAAACAAATAATGTTTTACATACAAATTATTTATATATTCTATAATATATTAAGCCTCTATGTTTAGACGACAACTTAGATAAACTTCCTCATACCTACCTGGTAATCATAAGTCTTATTCCGTTTGCGTATTTTAGTGTGATTTCTTAGCAATAACAAGGAATACTACCATATAACATTCTATTTGTGTATAACATTGTAATATAGGTTATACTGATCCACATCTTACCCCATAGATGTACGGTTCCCGCTCCATCTCCTTTCAAGTTAACGCTGTCCACGCTCTTGTACCACCAGACTGTAAACCAGATCAATCATCTACGCTCTTCATCGGTAATCCATCACTGCCAATTTACACTACGCCACAGAAATTAAATAGCGACGATTTACAATATCGATAACAACGAACAAAAAAAACACCATGAAAAATGTTTTATATTGTAGACCCGTGGCTAAATATTCAATTCTTAACGTACCCAATCCATATCGTATACGCAGAGCACGTTACATTTTATTCGGGGGTAGATCTAATTGGGATGTTTGGAATTCACACGTTGTCTCGCCGTTGATTATTAACGAATATAGAAGAGACGAACGACGGATGCTGATACTGGGGTGTTTTAGGGGTTGGTTATTCTGCTGAATAACCCCCATTCTACAGTGACGCAATGGGGAATTGCGGAGGTAGGAGCAAGTTGGGAGTTTGAGGTGGTATATATATATAGGTCCGTGTTCCAAAGTTCCGGGGTCCGATAGAATTCAATTGTAAGCATTACTTTCGATTCGTTTACTCCATCCAGTCTGACGAAGACGTGAACTTCATTTGGAAACGAGTGGAGGGCCTCAGGGTGCAGGGTGCACGACGCTTGGCTATATATAGCAAGCGGGCGTTGAATGTGGACATTGTATTGTTTTATTTGCAGAGGGATTTGCCAATTTAATTTTTGGATACAGTTGTTGGAAAGAAGTGTACACACAGTTGTTTCGTTGTGCGTATATTCACATTATACTACCTACTTATGTGTATACCACAGGAAATATAGGAGGATTACCGTTTTTTCCCAAAAAAAAAAATACCGATATAGGTATAAACAAAGTTAAACATATTAATACATACCCACAGGTAGTCGAGTAAAATTAGCGCCCACCGATACTGCTGAAATAAATTATAGAGGGTTAAAGAGGGTAAAATTGAGTTTTTTGCGAATATGTGGGAAACTCAGTTGTTTTGGCCGTCGTTCGTAATATTTACCATACAACAAGATTGTAGGTCTTCTTCATCTCTAATACACCAGTTTCAGAGAAATATATAGGCGTGTGAACGGCAACATAAAAATATAAATAAGCACAATTCTTGTGTCTCAATAAATATAATCACCACAAAAAATGGCTGGAAAACAGGATTTAATTTAGTTTTATTATCTCTGAAAATGTCAGTTTTTCGTAAATGTAACCATGAAAATGATAGTCTGTAACATTTTCTATCGATAAGGTATCAAGCATGTTTTCACGCAACTAATCGTTTCAAAGATAATGTTGTTGCAAAAAAATTTGTTGGGGGTGAACGGTGTTCTTTTTTCAATAATTTGTAAACTACATACCTATGTTAGAGTATAAAATAAATAGTTTCAAAATTATACCTCGTAGTCGATAGTATAGGTATTGCGTATATTAAAGTATATTCTGTTCAATTTGCAGCTGTTGTAAACTGTCACCTGCTGTGTTTGCGAACAGGACGACGAGGCGGTGAGACATCCTGTAGGAATGCCCCGCCCTAGAAGTCCAGAGGGTAAGTGCTCTTGGGGAACTGTGGCCAAGCATGGACAGAATCAGGAACGCTCCTCTATCATGTCTTGTTGCATTTGTCCATGGACTGGCTAACGAGGCCAGAGTGAGCAGGGGAGGTCTGCACAAAGGACCTACTAAGACCTATAGAGTAGAACAGATCTTACCCAGTCTCCTTCTGAAATAATGAATTGAAATAATGAATTTTATTTCCCCATTAAACACAAATTAGATACAACAAAAATAACTAGGAAATTAAACTGATCACCGTTACAAGTAATCGTGATCAGTGAATCTTAAAGTATAAACTAATTTCTAACTAGAGGATTTAATAGAGGATTCAAATAAAAAAATAAAAAAAAAACAAACTTAAAGCCGCCAACGTGGTGTTACAACAAAATAACCAAACTGAGCCAAATTGGCACCCATACAAGAACCCATACATATATAACTTAATAAATACATCTTCACAGTAACCACCGCAGACACCATTCACAACATTAACTAACAATGCTCATGAATAAGCAAACATCATTGATATCCAACAACCATTCTTTTATGCTGCACGAAAAAGACTTAAAATTATCATAGTGTTGTAATTTAACTGGCAATTTGTTAAAAAATGTGGCCCCAAGAATTGGAAAAACCGTTTAAAAATATCCCTATTTGCCTTAGGGGCTCTGAGAAAATGTTTGATTACATTTCTCGTACTGTAATACAAATTCTGAGTTCCAGTGTTTCCACACTACTTATAAAATGTTCTCAGCACTCTAAAGACAAACAAATTCTGGATGGGCAATACCTTCAACCTGCTATACAACGGAAAAGAACTCTCTCGTTTCTTTTTTCTTCAGATAATTGTAAAAGTTTTGGGTAATTCTCAACCGATCAACTAGAGTCTTAAATGTCCCTCCCCAACAAACCACAGCATACTGTAAACGAGAATGTATCACAGCGAAGTATAGCGATCTAAGCAAAACCTCATTGCAATAATTACGTAAGTAATAAAAAGTCCCAATGAACCTCCTCATCCCATTATGCAGATCAGAAATATGCCTCTCCCAAGAACGTCTCGCGTCCAGCACAACCTCCAAGTATTTGAAACTGTTAACCCTCTCTATCTGCTCACATGCACAATTTATATGCAAGCAATTCAACTTGGGAAAAAGCACTGGAGCATCAAAATCAAACCTCTTAAAAGCAAAATTGATGTAATTAGCGTTACTGACATTGACTTGCATTCTATTTGTGTGACACCAATTACACAAAACGGCAAAATCACAGTTCATCGCACCGTGCAGCAACTGTGAACTCGAGTAGAACAAAACTATATCATCCGCAAAGCCTGGACAGAGCCTTAAAAGTCTTTTAGTAATAGGTCATTTGTAAAAATCAGGAAGAGTGAAGCAGAGAGAGAGGACTTGGTTTCATACTTAGTCCTGAAGATTCCTCTTGCAACAGAGCGCGTCGACTACTTCAACAGAGCACGCGTCAACTACTTCAAAGTCCTTAACGCGGTTTCCACCCGGAAATAAATCAAAATCATTGACTCAGAGTCAGACCGCGGAAGTCGACAATCTAGAAATCTGTATCGCCTTTATTTGAAAACGCCTTTTCGGAGGCTTAGAACTGGGCGTCTAAAAATATATAAAAATAAAAATCTTTTAGAGCAATATTTTAGTTGTACTTAAAAACACGATTTTTATATAAAGCATAATATATCAGGAAGGTGGGGGGTTGTAAAACAAATCATGTATACATACATTACTAAACAAACAATCTCAATATCCAGAAATCTCACAAAAACATGACCAATCTCACCCCGTGTAACACAATTACCAGAACAATGCTTAATGTAATTTTCTTCTGAATATATCAACATCCTGCCGTATTGAATTCGCACAATATTCCCGCGTGACATTTACCGAAATTCATAACTCAATACGGTCGCGTTGCATCACCACTCCGCACCATCCAGTGAAAGCGACCGATAATTACAATAATAATGCGATTATCCTTCGCAACGTCCGTACCAGGATCCAATGCCTGGGTTAGACCACGGGCATACGGTAATCACATAACCATATCAATTGGTGCCTAATAACAAGTTGCGCCCCCATGCTATGTGCAACCCCGCCGACGTATTGACGGGGGTAGCTGTAATGATAACCCTTACCGACCCGTGCGGTAGCAGGACAGGAGAGTCCTTGATCGTCTCTATTGTGCTAGACGATCCCCCCAAAAAGGACAAATTGCTGTCGGGTTGCGTCAGACGTCGCGACGGTAGCGCAAGGGTGGCGAGGACGCGACCCCGTGAAGGCGGACCTGTTGTGACAGGTTTAATTCGACGTAATAACCGTGATTTGGTCACATCCGTGCCACTATGTTGCGGTTATTAGATTAAGAAGCGGTTGCGTGATTTCTCTTCTGGAAATTTTATTTTTTATTAAGTTAATATATTTTAGGGTGCACACATAAAAATACGGAGTTGGATTTAACACCGATTCAACACCGCTATGGATCTCCCTCGCGACCATTTGCGCATGTAGTTAGATCGGACGGAGTTGAATTTTTAGGAAGTACATTCACTCCTTTTGTAGTTATTATTATTTGAAAAGGAGTTGAAAATAAATCTTTGGGGAGTTGGTTGTTTTCACCGCGCGGGTGTTAAAATTATCCTATACGGAGTTAAATTTATACCAAAGGGAGAAATGATGCGGGGGCCAGCAAAAATAAAAAATATGTAAATATGTGTTACAGTGACTGTAACACAGAAAAGTTATTAATTTAAATACTCATGTAATTTAGATATCAATCCTTTATTTTGTTCAATATTATATCTATTCCACAATACTTACATATAAATATACTATAAATAATAATCAGTAGTACACCGTCTTGTCTGTCAACTGCAACAGGCAATGCTCCACTTCTTCCTTTTTTAAGTTCTAATGGTAAAGAAACCTGTAATACAAAACCAAATTAATGCGTATCAGTTGTATATGTAGTAAATAATACTTACGTGACTAAACATGTATCAGTTTTACTGTCACTCCATCCCCTGGCACACGGAGGCGGTAAATATGTCTCAAGCTGCAATATCAATAACTATTTTGTTTGAAAATATATCTTACATTGCTTAAAATGTATCACTGTACCTTTGTGGCAAGTTGTTGGTGACTTCTCCTACATATGTATTGAATTCGTGGTGAAAAACTGGTGTAAATTTTGCTTTCCACTTGCCGTGACGTTCATGGAATAGTAAAATGTGCGTTTTCTTCTTCTATACTTAATTTTTAAGACAAGAAAACTGTAATACAAATGGGAATTAATACTTATCAGATACATTCGTAGTAAGTAAAACTTACGAACATATATTTTATTAATTGGTAATTAAACCTCATCCCCTGGCACAGGGTGCGGTCAATACGTCTCAATCTTCAATGACAGTCACTATGATTATAATGTAGCTGAAATGTTCAAAAATATAAAAGCTTGTGACCACAACCAATGGGTAATATACAACGCACAAGTACCTACCTGTCGTTACATACTTGTCGTATTAAATGCGACGAAACCTAAAATTTCTCTGTTATTGTTTTCGTATTTAACACGGAGATGAAAATAGACTGCTCCATGCCAAATAGGTTACTAATATGTAATATATTACAAGTAATCAAAAACTAACCTCACTCCTAACCTACAGCACAAGTCCCGTGGCCGAACTGCGAAGCGACCGCCTTCGTGGCGACGTTATGACGTACTGTTGTTGCCAAGAGGGCAAATTTTTCACTTTTTGAAATAAATCGTACCATTTTGGAAATTGTTCACTCCACGCGGAGTTTGAATGAATAAAAAAAAGTATTTTCTCTCGTTTTCTCAGTTATTTCAACACCCTGGGTGGTGTTAATTTTTATTTCACACCGTCGTGCTGGAGCCGGTGAAAATTTTCACCTTGTCGGATATCAACTATTTTCAACTACCTGCTGTGTAGTTAAATTAACTCCGAAATTATGTATAACAACAATTTTTAAGATACAATCAACTGATTTTCGAAGAAAATTTCACTCCTTTTTGTGTACGATTAACTACGTGCGAATTCACTCCGTAAAATTTTTATGTGTGTGCAGGGTGTCGAAAAAGAAGAGTTCTTTAACGTGCACCTCGAATCATGACAGCACGCGGGACCGCTGGCTATACCTACTTCCCCTCATCCGATGGAAGACTGCAGGCAATAGTATACATAGTGTACCAAGCCGGGAAAGTGATTATTTTCCGAGCCGAGAGAATAGTTGCATATATAGGCGAGCATAGCGAGCCTAGGAACTTTTTGAGGCCCGGAAAATCACTTTCTGGGCGTGGTGCAGAAATAATTTTTTTCCTAAACACAACAATATCGTAATAAAATCACCCATTTCTAAAGACTGGTTTGGTTGTTGACAAATAAACAATTTTCACAATCGAAAATAGGGATGTAACGGAGGTCCGCCTCCGTAAAGCGGAACTTTCGCTTGTTATCCAACCTCCGCCTCCGTCCTTCTTTTGGCGGAGGTATAGCGAACGTATGAGTGTACGACGTGACGTAAGTTCTACAGTACGACAGCGGATTTGTACGTAAGTTCTTCGTGCAGAAGTTGGCCGGCGATATCAACCTATAATAAATCGACAACCCACCAATCGTATGTTAATAATCTATTTTGAATAGCCATACATGTACAGAAGTTCTCCGTTTTCCAAGTCCACTGCCCATACAAACCCAACAAATTGCCAACCCAACCCATCGAATGTGTTAGTGATTTATGAATAATCGATTATTGAAGGGTACAATTTTTATAACGTTCAAGAATTTGTTCTTTTCAATTAAAAGGTTGGGTACTGATATTAATCAGCTCTTATTCTTAGATTAATCATATAGGTAGGTACCTACCTACTTCTTTTAAATATGAACCATGTTATTATGAAAACAATAATATTTTACTTGGAAATTGTTATTTGCCAACTGGAGAAGGTACCCAATGTCCCTTCTTATTCCCTTTTCCATCAATACTAGAGTTGTTGGACATTTGTTCGTGAGGTACATTGACGGTATAATAGCACAACCACTGATGCTGCATATAGACATGTATTCTGTTATATACCCTCTAGGAGACCTCTCTTACGAAGAGACACTAACGCTCCATCTATCGGCCCCGTTTACATTATTTTCAAAACCACGACTGTCTTAAATCAAAACAATCGTTATCTTAAAACAAATATTTAGGTTGTCTTATATTAAAGAAATATTCTTATTACAAGAATGTGTTGTTTTAAAACAAACAAATTTTTTCATGAATGACATTTTCTTAACATTAGACAACCATTTCTCTGTGTATGTAATTTTGACATATACTTCTAGCAACAAGAACAAGATAACAAAAGAAAAATCTGATGTGGCCAGGCACATGACTAGCATACTATATTACCTATATAAAATTAATAGTTTAGCTGCAAAAGATTCTAATTGATCGAGATCGATCGCGCCTGCATTATAATAAAATTAGTTAGCCAGGAGTTCACAGATATATCGATTCTATTGACAGTAGATATTGTCAAAACATCAGCGTTTGACACTACATACTGTCATTAGAATGAAAATATCTCTCAAATCTTGGCTAACTAGTTTTACCTATATTAATGCAGACACGACCGATCTCTATCAAATAGGTACAATTTGCTCATGCAGCAAAACTATTAATTTTATCAAAAAATGTCATAGACATAAATTATACAAAATTACATTTAATTTACTATTTAACTATTTTGACAAAATTACAGAATCATTTGCAAATTCCTTGAAAAATACTTAGAGGAAACATCCAGTTCTTTTGTACTCATTTGTACAAAGCTTTAAGTTTGGTCATGAAACTTCTAAATATGAAGTTTCGTCCTGATACCTTTAGTATTTTCTCCAGAATCGTCGCCACAAAAACAGGTACACACTAGGTACACACACATACCACATGCACACATACATAAACACAAAGACACACCCACATATACAGACATTTGTTGTACCATGGGCAAAAATGTTCAGGGGACCCAAAAAGGTATATTTCCGCTAAAATCTGAAAAAAAAATTGTTTGCACGATTAGGTAGGTACAATACTTTGTAGTACTGTGTGTGATAAAGTAAAAAAACACTAACAAGGCATCTAAAAAGTATAAAATGAATAAAAGTAAACAGATTAAGTAACAATTTTATAAAAAGAAAATAAATGAATCCCGTTCTGACGAAGAATCTACAGCGACAGCGTTGCTGGCAAAGGCAGGTTTGACTGTATATATATCATGGTATATGCAAAAGATATACAAAATATATTGGAAATAGGGCACAAAATATTTTCTGTGTTTGAAAGAACTGTGATTCGACTGGGATGATACATATTACATATTATAAGTTTGATAAAAACTTTATTTTCTGAAGAAGGAAAAGTTCCTCTCTTATGTTTAGACTGATTGAAGGATAATAATTTGAATGTTGTATTTTATAGAAAGATATTTTGATTACTACCTTAAAATTTTTTCAATATATCTACCTGTTAAAAGATTTGATGTTGGTCTAACTTGCACCGCTGGTGGACCTTTTTACTCCACATGTGGGACAAAACGGGACAGACGGCAAAATTGATAACTTACCTCAGTAATACATTTTTTAAGGTTCTTTCATTAACGGTAAGTAGATATGTTTTATAATACCCAAATAACGGTACTTTCGGTTCGTAATAGGTATTGGTTTCTTTTTAATCTATATACTTTCAAAAGTATAACTTCACATATCAAAAATGGGCCTTTAAGCCCCGTCCTACCAAAATTTTTGGTCGTTTTACCTAAACTCCTAAATGATATCATTTAGGAGGTTTAAAATACAGCTTTTAAAAAACTGACGAGCATAATTTTGTTCTCAATAGTATACATACTATACATCGCATACAGAACCCGCATTTTTCATTATATTACGGAACATGAAAATCACCCCATAACCGTGGCGAACAGCTAACAGCACGAGCGAAGACACCATCGACAATTTCCGAAACATAAAAATCCTCCCATAACCATGCCTTTTTTTATCAGGAAAAAAAGCAGACACAAAGACAAACACAAGGCTCCGGGTAAAATCCGGGATAGCGGAAGGCAGTATGAGCAAAAAGGGAAGCGGTCTCTTGTCGATGAAGAATCTGCCGCGAAGTGGTGGGGGTGGCGCGAAGAGGATAGGCACAGAACAGCCACGCCCACGACTGCCACCAATCCTCGTTCTCGGGACTGGGATCGACGAGCGAGAAGGAGTGCTCGGACAAAGGATTGATTTGTTTGTCGATTCGATTCACCTGCAGAGAACAGCACCTCTCTCCCGGTTTTGCAACTCTTTTTTGCTTTCCTTTTCCGCTCGTGACCGCAGAGTGTGGGGTTATATGGTCGGCATAATTGGGGGATGTTGATGCGATGCGTAGAAATGGAACTCTAAAGATAGATACTATTTAGCATATAGTGGGGGAAAATGTTTGTTACATGAATCATGAGGAAACATAATAACTAATAACCATTAGGATAATTTGCGTATTCAACAAAAAAAAAAATGAAAAAAAGTATTTAATTATACATAAGTACCTAGGTAAATATTAAACGACATCTGTCAAAAAACCACACATAAAAATACGGCGTTGGATTTAACACCGATTCAACTCTGCTATGTATTTACCCAGCAACCACCTGCGCACGCAGTGATCAGACGGACTTGAATTTTTACAGGGTTTATTCACTCCTTTTATGGTTAGTATTTGGCAAGTTGAGTTGAAAATATAATATAAGGTGTTGGATTAGACGGCAAAACGGTAAAAATATTATGGGAGGCAGCAAAAATCGAAAGTATTACGTCAAATAATAAGATTCCTGTGTTATGGTCTAAATAAGTTAGAGGGCGTACCAGGCCCGCCGCCAGGCACTTTAGCGCCCGCGTGCATATCCAACTATGCCGCCCCTGTCCCTATTCTTGTTTACACTAAAAACTGCACTTAAAATATCACTTGTAAATAGTCGATTTAGTACTAAACAATAGCAGAATTGCTTGTGATGTAAATACTGCGACTAGTACTAATTAGTACTAAGTTCGTGTAAGCATGGGCATTATTTTCCACGAATAGTGATTAGTTTTGTACAAATTTTAATTTTACTGCATAGAGTGTGTAAACTGTAAAGTACAGACACTTAATTATCAAAATCATGTTATTATCTTCACTAATATAGAGTGACTGAACTTATCAATGTAGGTATAAATAAATATGCACACAAAAACAAAGCAAAACTGTTTATAGGAACTGTACATCCCTTGATTTTATACTATGAAATCTGCTATGAATTCTGATGTATCCAAACTATCCAACAATTTATGTTCTATAGAAACAATGGATACATTATTAAGCCTATATCCTGGTAGGTACATATATGGTATAATCTATATAGTTGAGAGCAAGTTGAGAGTAAATAATTTTGGTTTTCAACTTGGAAAACGATGTTTCACCAGATAGATGCCACCGAAGCCGCACACAACGAAACGTTGTCTTAATTCAATCCACCTTTGTAAATCCAAAACAACGGTTGTTTTATATATATACGTTAGAATATATATCGTTCATTGAAGAAAACTGTTGTTTTGGCCGGTTGTCTTACTTTAAGATGATACAATTTTAAATGTATAGGTAAGGTACACCGGGGTAAGTGTAAATTCGGGGTAACTGTAACCCATTCGAATTTGCACGATTGGATATTGTTGTAAAAGTACCATCTATAGGTAGTTTGACCGATTGACAACCGTAACCCAAAATGACATTCCAATAGACGTTGCAGCTGCATTCACACTTAACCTCGTAATTCTGCCGGGTTTGGTAAATACTTGTGCCAGTCAACAACTTGACGTATTATCGTTGAAGTTTTCGGTAAGTACTTTGTTAAAAGTATTGTTTAGTAACAAATAACACTATTTTGTATAAAACTGTAAAAACTTTTTAGTCATTGTTGTGGTTTACACTTGCCCCAGGAAATTTCTCCATTGGGGCAAGTGTGAACGCTGGTAGGTTGCACTTGCCCCAGCGTAACTATAATGCAATTTTCCATTGGTTTCAGAATATGGTACGAAACTATATTCGTAAAAAGGCACCACCCGCTTATTCCAAAAATGATCTCAAAATGGCTGTACCTACAAGCTGTAGAAAGCGGTACGCTAACTATGTATAGAGCGGCAATATTATTTAAAATACCCAAAGCTACGCTTTTTACACATGTTAGGGGTAAAAGAGGAGTAAAAAGTACCACGGGGGCAGGGCACCTGCTCTTCCGCGCGACGTAGAAAAAAGAATTGCCGACAACATCAAAACACTGGAAAAATGGGGCATGGGACTTTCAAAGAAGGAAGTTCTTGAATTAATTGGCCGTTATGTAAATGAAAATAACATAGTTACTCCTTTTAAAAATGGGATTCCCGGAAACGACTATTTTATTGGGTTCAAGAACAGATTTCATTTAAGCCAGAAAAAACCGCAGTCCGTGGAAGTGGCTCGAAAGAGGTCCATGGACCCCTTCATTAGCTACGATTACTTTAATATCCTTAAAGATCAGATACAAAACATCCCGGCGTCTCAAATATACAATATTGATGAAACCAGTTTTTGTCTGGATCCATCCCGGATTAAAGTGGTTGGGGAAAAGGGCAAAGCTGCTCATAGGACAACAAGCGGCCCTGGACGCGAAAATACAACTGTTCTTCTTGGAGGGAATGCCGCAGGTGAAAAACTCCCCCCATTAATTGTATTCAAAGGCAAAAACATATGGGACAGTTGGATTGGAACTGAGGAATACCCTGGAATCACATATTCTGCCACTAAAAATGGTTGGATGGAGACAGAAACATTTAAAAAGTATTTTCAAAACAATTTTTTACCCAATATTGGCGACGAGAGACCTGTTATATTAATTTATGATGGCCACACTTCCCACATAAGTATATCCTTAATAGAAGAGGCAATATCTAACAATGTGGTTATAATAAAACTTCCACCCCATTCCAGCCATTTATTACAGCCTATGGATTTATGTGTATTTAAATCATTAAAAATGGCCTGGGATGCAGAACTAATAAAATGGCAACGTCAAAATTATGGCACAAAATTACCGAAAGCTATGTTTTGCACCATAATTTCTAAAATCTGGTCGGGAACAAATCCTGCTTTACTTATCAATGGATTTGAGAAAGGGGGAATATATCCGTTTAATAATAAAGTCATTCCAGCAGAAAAATTCGACCCTGAAGCATATAGCAGGTGGTGTAATTTAAAGCACAAAATTGTCAACCCGGACGATGTTACGCAGCTTGCTGCAGGGAATGTTTTAGAAAATTCGGAAAATTTGGCATCTACCTCAACAGCAAAGTCAACATCTGTAGCAATAGTTCACCAGACACTGTCCACTAATTCGGAAATACTGCCATCGACCAGTTTCAAGCAACCGAATTCATTGTTTAACCAACCCAAAACTTTTGAGCACATGCGTTTACAACAGAAAAAACTGGAAGGAAAAGAATATGTACCGGGCCGAAGTTTTTACATCTTTGGAGGCAGTTGCTAGATTAAAGGAACAAGCGGATAAACTTAAAAAACAAATGGATCAATAACTAAGAAAAGAGGCAAAAAAATTAATAAACAACGTCCGAAGAAGAGACAGAAGAAGATAGTCCGGAAGAACTGGAAATAAATAATTCAAATGATGATTTTAACTTAAAGGATGAAGTAACTGATTTCCGCGAGGAAGAGGAATTTATGAAATTTCTGGATAAAGACTCGTCAACATTAAAAATAGGGGACTGGATTATGGTTAAATTTGCAACAAAAAAAATATTTAAATTTTATGTTGGACAGATAACAGCACTACAACCATGTTTAGAAGTGAAATTTGCCAGACGATCGGAATTTTCGTCTCAATTTCATTGGCCTGATATCGAAGATGTTTCAATTATAAGTACAGATCAAATTCAACTCTGCTTACCTGCTCCAAATATTCATAAAAGAGGGCATTTTAATTTTAACCTCACGTTTGAGCAAAATGTGTACTGAATACTGTTTTTCCAATAAAATATTATGATAATGTTTCGTTTACTCTTTTATTTGCACTTGCCCCAATCAAGTTTCCATGGTTTTCATGTATTTCAGAGAGCGAATTTACACTTGCCCCGAATATCTGGGGAAGTGTAAACCATTGACAAAAGAAATTTAAATTACAATAAAAACTGTACGGATATTCTATTTTAGTTTTTTACTTGTCTCATCAACATAATGTATGCTGGGTAGTATACCTTCAAACTTGCAGTAAATTCCTTAGTAAAGAAACGATATTACACTGCAAAAAAGTTGAACTATTAGAATTTTAGGTCGCACTTACCCCGGTGTACCTTACTATACTTATTTGACTTAAGAATTTGTTCTTATAAATCAAAAGATCGGGTAGTTAGATTAATCAGCTCACGTTCTTAGATCAAACATTCACTTACTTCTTTTAAATATGAACTAGTTATTATGAAAGCAAAAATATTATACATTGAATACAATTAACGTATCCCAAGAAGAATATTGTTATCTTCCAACTGGAGACGGCAGTGGCGCCCAGGGTCCCATGTTAGTCTCTTTTCCATCAATACTAGAGGTGATGCACATTTCAATTGCCGCATAGACATAGGTGCTGTTATATACCCTCAAGAAGATACATCCTACGACGAGAAACTAAAGCTCCATCTATCTAGATCCTTTACGATATTTTCAAAACAACGACTTTGTTAACTCAAGAGTCGTTTTCTTAAAGCAAATGGGTAGGTAGTTTTATATTAAAGAAATGTTCTTATTACAAATATGTGACAAACAAATTTTGTTATGAATGTCATTTTCTTAAGACTAGACAACCATTTCTCTGTGTGCGGCATAGTAAGCACTATTGATGTGTTTGGAAAGGTAGCAATCAAATCATTTTTGAAAAGATACAGCAAAATATTATATTGATCACTAGGCCGATTATCTGTAAAATGCTGCTTTAATGCATTAATTTCATTAGAGAAATCGGCGTCGTCAATGTCTGCAGCCTGATTTCTTGAATCATCTGTTAGTTTGAGTTGCAAATCTTTGCAAGGATTTTGGCAAATTGTCGCTGGTGTAATTAAATACCCTATTGTCACAAAAATCAAAGACATCAAAGCGTTTTTAATTCTTCACATCTATTTGTTCACGAAATCAACATATGCGAGCAAGAATAAAAAAAAACATAACTCCGCTTTGAAAATAATTGTGTGGTATAATAAAATTTCATCATTCTGTTCGTAATCATATTGTTTTGGTCTTCCATTTAGGCGCAATGTTTGGTATGTTGATTTCGCCAGCCACTTTGGTTTGCAATTCTTTGCAATACGAGATAACTTCGGTATTTAGTCCACCGTCCCCCAGTTATGCCCGCCATCTACTAGAGGCTATAGTAGATGCTTTTGTGGACATGTTTTCAGCAATACGTTTAGAAGCCAATAAGTGTCTGTGTAAACTGTTATCATACATTTATTGGGATAGTAGAAGAAGGCATAACTGAGGCATAACTGATTAGATTCCTACATTTGGCGCCCCCTTGAACATGCCGCCCGCGTGCGGTGCACGCCCTGCACGCCCGCTTACGACGAGCCTGGGGCGTCCGCCTGTAGGGCCCGAAATCTCATACTCGCACAATCACTTTCTTCAATAAATCTAAAATATATTAGTACCAGACTGCAAAAGACGTGCACAACAAAAAAAATAGGATAAGTACCTAGTTTGTTTTGGGACTTTTAGGTTATATTGTAATTGGGTTGTAATTGTGTTATAAAACAAGCAATCGAACTGGAGAAATGCTTTTACTAAAACTTAACAATAAGATAACAGGAGCTATTATTTCTGAATTGAGAACGTAGGGTAAGTTTGCTTAAGTCGTACCCCCTTAAGAAACAAGCCGTATAAATGCTAGGATTTATCAAATAAACAAGAAGTATATATGTTATTTAAAACTTGTGTGACCATTATTGATATTGATTATACTGAAAATCGAAACTCAAAATGCTTTCACATAAAACAACTAAATTTTGAAAAATTTGAGTCGTCCTAAGGCTACTAATATACAATTAACCATCAATTAACAAACAATAATAGTTAAAGCCTGAAAAATAACTGAAAATATATGAAAAAATACCTGAGGAACGCGGTAATATTTTATTTGACCTAAATAATAACAATACAAAATTCTAAAACTAGGTACGTAGATTGATTGTATTAATTGCTTCCAAAATAAAGACCGCAAAACACTGTAAATAACTGTTGCTTAAAAGACTCCGGTTGATGTCCGTTTCCAGGCGAAGCAAGTAAAATGATGTAAGACTAAATCTTGTATTAGGTACATTTTGGAGAAAAATATACCGCACTATTAAAAACAAAAGTTGAAAAAAGTCTGTCAAAAGAAATTATATGAAAGAGGTATAACCTAAATTTTATCTGGATCGGGCAAACACTTTTGTATCTGAATCTTGCTGAAAACTTCCTGAAAACAACCCAACCCGCAACTCAACCTTCACCTGAACTCCTAAAATACCTATTTCCAAGGTTGTAGGTAAGTTATTTTATTACTTTAATGGTAATTATATTTTATTGCGTTTGTATATTGCGGTTGTAACTTTGTAGATGTAAGATTTTTTTTTAATTTTCAGACTTAATAATGTATTTAAATAAAAAGTGACAATATCTCAAAAACAATTAAAGATAGATATAGGGAATCCTAATATTGATTTATAGGGAATAAGATTTCCTACCGAATGGCGTTTCGGTATACCGGTTGTTCCATTTGAAAAAAATGAGTTTTTAATGTTTAAAAATTCAATTATTGTGTTGTAATAGTTGTACACCCTGTATTATTAATAGGAGTTTATTTAAATTGCAACATCATCATGTACTACAATTTCAAAGTATACCATGCTTACAAAGTACAATACATACATATTATATACATATATATATATATATAAACATAGTCCCTGGGTATTCCCTCATTCCTGGCCTCGGGGTTGGATCTCCATCACTTCTGTTTGGGTCTCCATCCGCGGGTTGACGGTATCGAGGGTATTTTTTCTCTTTTTTTTTAGATCTTTTTTTTAATTTATTTATTTTTTTTTTATTAATTTTTTTTTTTTTTTCATTTTATTAATTTATTTTTATTTCTTATTTTCATTACTATTATTATTTTTTTTTTTTTTTTTTTTTTTTTTTTTTTTTTGTAAAGGATATCATGATGAACTGAACATTGTCTTATTTGGTTATGTTTCTAGTTTTTGGCCACCAATCATGAAACTTTAGTTTCAATAATATCCGAGATATTAAATTTTAAACGTAACCGCGAAAATCACCAACAAATTAGCGAAATGAAAAAAACTTAAAAATGGTGATATTTAGGTATAGGGAAACATTGTCAAAAACGATGTATTTTGATACGTTAAAACCAAAAATAAAATAAAAATTATATCATTCCATTTAAAATAACAATGTTGATACCGACTTCCGGTGATCGGACGTGATATTTAACTTGAGAATATTTTAGCTGAAGAGCTCAGATCGAGTAAATTGTATGTACGAAATTTCAAGTTTCCAGAAATATTAGAACATGAGAAACCTCTAATGTACTAGTTCCGTGAGACATTCTGTAATTAAAAAATTGGAATTGAAAATCGGAAACATAAAATGTTCAAAATATGACAGAACTCTTCCGAAAAACAAGGGGGCGCACAGATTTTCCTTGCTCCATGGTGCTGCTGAATATGTAGCTAAGCCACTGTTTGTTGCTGTCTGGAAAACGTTCCCTGTACTATCTAACAACTTGCAATAAGGATTGTTCTTGATCCTCATCTTTCGTTATCAAATCATTGAAGTCTCGCGTTCTGCTACATCGTTGACTAGTTTGAGCTGAGAAATAATTTCCTTTCCTCTCACATATGCTGCATTCTCCATCCAGCGGGAAGTAAGTAAGTAAGTAAGTAAGGTTTATTCAAAACATCTCCATGAGCAACAAAAGTACATTTAGAATAATAATACATATCACAATGTAAAACTTCGCGCATGGGCACCGTCCCTCTGTCCTCATCCGAGAATGGATGAGCAAGAAGGAAGGAAGAAGCGTCGTCAACAAGGAAGGATGCTTCTATCTGAAAAGTTGAGAAGAATTTGATACAAATTTTTGAAGATGAAGTATTCAATTCTATTATCCAGCAGTTGTTGCGTTAAAGCAGCGTTACTCGATAAATAAATCAATATTAAATCCTGTGTTAAATAGTTCATAGGTCCTCAGTTCGTCGTGAATAAAAGATGCTGGGATAGTAAAATAATAAGTGTATTCTTGCCTATTAATTATAAATAAATGTCAACTGGGAAATATCGGATTACGCGAATACTACTACAGTACGCAACGCGTACTGCCGACTGTACAGTTTGTATTTTCGGTCATAAGTTATGACCGTTCAGTGGCGGATACAGAAAAAACTCAAGGGGGGGGGGCGCAAAGACATCTTGAGCTATGGGTGTCATCAAGTCTGGTGCAAAGCTTAAAAAAACTTTTTTCATATAAGTAACTGTTTCCTACAATCAACCGAATAAAACAAACATACAAGACTTAGGCGGTAACATCACAATCGCTTTTGTTCTCCTCTATACCAACAAATTCGCCCCAAGGGGCTCTGTATCCTGTATACTCCTGTATACTCTGTATACTCTGTATCCGCCCCTGTGACCGTTAGTACCTTAGTAGTTAATGCGACTTTAAGTACTCAATCGAAAGACTAACATGAGTATTTCACACCAAAGCCGAAAGTTGTAGTTTTAATGACTCGTACTCAAGTCGAATCGCGCCATCCACTTCAGTCGGACGCTATAACTGTCCATAACATACCCAAAATCCATTGCGCGTTGCGGCGACGCTAAACCGGGACTAGTTTGTATTAGTTTATAAGAAAGACCAACCTAAACGTTCAGTTTTCGATGTTATAAGCGACTCGACGCTGTAACCGACGATGTTATAAATGACTTTGACTGTATGACTCTGTTAACAACAAACAAAATTACTTTTCAGTATAACTAGATGTCACTTGAGTTGAGAATAAGCCAGACCGATCTAAAAGAATAACTTAAAATGAATTGCAAAAAAATGTTTAAATAAATGGAATGTTTAAAAGAAAAGTGGGTTTATTCGATAATATATGCAAGATATCTCGCACATGAAATTTAAAAGTTAATTTCACAAAAAGGCTGTGTTTACTACCTACCATAATTAGAAAAAAGTAGAAAATTAATAACAATTGATTGTTTAAATAATAGGAAGAAATTTTTTAATGAATAATGTCACTCTAAAATAATAAACTGCCATTTCGAACTAAGAAAACAGTCAGACGGATTTTCGTGTGAATCGAATTATTTAAACGAATAGAACTTGTTAAACAAATGGAAATTAACTGACAAATGAACGAAATTATTAGCAGTACATGTTTTCCTTTAAGGGCACTGTGGGGGTGGGTTGGGGAACTAAATCCATATGTATAATACGTCAAATTCTCCCTTTGAAAGTCCTCTACAAGTCCTATAACTTTTATCTTCATTTTTCCCAAACCTTGAACAATTATTCGAAAAATACCAAACAATTTCTTGTTCCTATGCATTTTCTCATGTAAATTTGAGGCGTCGACAGGCACCATTAGAAATTATAATTTCGAAAACGAAATGATTTGGGGGGATTTTTGGTTTCTAAATAAAAATAGCCAGTTTGAACCACATGTATGATTGATAATAATGATATTATACCAATTATGTACCTATGACAAACTCAAATACATATTTCATTTTATTAAAAGGAGCCGATAATTTTACGTCAGTCAGGGGTGCCTCGCTACATACGTATAACTTTACGTTGAATTTTATAGGACAACATAATAAAACCCCATTAAAAATACAATTAGTGTACCATTATCCATCTCATCTCACACTGCCATTAGCAAAGTCCCACACCGATTCTCGCAAAATCGTACATAAAGGCAACAGCGACGTCTCATCTCTAGCCACAAATTCCAAATCGAATCAAGGCGGCCGAGGTTTCAAACAAACGCAAATCCGCCTCCGCAGAAGCCGAATAACGAACGAAGGAGAAGCCTGAGGAGCCACAAGCGAGTTAGCCAATTCGCCTCAAATATGAAATAATTCCCGTAGAGGAGAAGCGAGCGAGAAGAGAGAGAGAGGCCTCATCGCAGGATCAGAATACGAATATCCTACACACCGTAATCGCGTTACCGTAGACTCGAGGATGGATCCTGAGCGAATCTTGAATACAGCCACTCTTCTACGTTGTTCTCTTTGCTGTTTTATGTCGGAAGACAGCCGCGTATTGGAGGCACACTGAGACACACCAGATGCATATTCAAAAGGGCCAACTTGTTTTTCAGCGCAATTCTCTTCCTCCATAATGTGTGTGAGTGTTGTCTAGTGATGAGAATTTTCGCAAATTTTCCTTAGGTATGCAGTGTCAGGCACTAACTTGGACACAAATGGGAAACATTTTTGTTATCAATTTTCCAGAAAATTGTATTAACAACACTTCATAATACAATATTTTACTCAATGTGGCCTCCTCTATTTTAAATGCATAATATTGTACGTTTGTTCATCTCTTTATGTACATTTCTGAGCATTTGAGGATTTATATTTTGGATGCAATTTTCGATTACATTTGTGAGATGTTTAACGTCTCCAAAGGGCCGTTGTGCGTACACATGTTGCTTTAAAGTGCCCCGAAGAAAAAAATCCATTGGGGTAAGGTCGGGCGGCCTCGCAGGCCATGGGTTATTCGAATTGCGTCCTATCCATCGGTCTGGAAAATTTTTGTCTAACCACAATCTCACTGGTACTGGTGAATGAACGGGTGTGCCATCTTGCTGAAAGAGCATACTTCCCCGAATATCTAAAGGCAGATTTTTCGAATATTTGGATAAGAATTCCAAATATCCTTGGGAGTTTACAGATTCGCGAAAAATACAGGGCCGACAATATGTTCGTTCAGTATTCCGCACCAGACATAAACTTTTAATGAATACTGGTTTCTACATTCAATTTTAAAATTTGGAAGTTCTTGGGCCCTCCATTTACAATTTTGCGAACTAATAGTCTCGTTGGAAGTAAAGGTTACCTCGTCAGAATAAAGAATGTTTTTTGAGAAATGTGCATCTTCTTCTACGTTGCCTTGAAAACAAAAAGAAAAATCCAACCGTGCATTTAGATCTCTATCTTGTAATATACGAACAAAACGGGTTGTATGCTTTAAATGAGTTTTTTTCAATATTCTCCTCATCGAACGTTCTGACATTTTTGTTGTTTTTGTCTATGAGATAGAGACATTATTGGGGCTTCCACGGCGGACAAAAGAAGATGCAGGGAGTTTTCTTCATTTGTTGCACTACTTCTGCGCGATACGTTTTTCCTTTTGCAATAAACCCAGTAAGCTCAAACCTTTTAACGACTTTCGCTACTGTTGAATAATTTAATTGTTTCCTTGGGTGCTTTCCATTAAAAATGATAGGAGTTTCCAGACAAATGTATTGACGCAATTTCAATTCTTGCTTGCAAACTCAGTACCAACGCCAGTTCTCAAGTTCTAATCGCTTTAAAAATGTAAACGTATTGAGGTGACTTCTGGGTGACTTAATTTGCAAACAGCGAGCGCAACTATTGTTTTTTATCTTAGACTAACAATTGTGATCTCGTTGACGTTGCTAGTAAACACTAGTCAAGTAACATATTTGATACTTTTGTATGTGTAAAAATTACTCTACTCAGGTCGCAGTCTGTTTAACATACGGTTAGAAATGCATCCACAAAAACAACCCTTGAAATGATCCGAAATGTGCATACGGGGATAAAATGATTTTGATATTATGCATTGAAAATGCAAGAGGCCACATGAACATGCAGTGAAATGTTAGATTGTATTGTAAATGTTTTGATAATAAATTCTTGTTTGTAATACTATTAGTGTTTTTGTTTTAGCTTTTTCTCGGTTATGTTTAAATCAATGAACTGTTAACCTCTGTTGTTACCTTTGGTATTACATTTATATTTAACTTTATAAAATTGATAAAAATGTAAGCTCGTGATTAAAAAACATTTTACGAAAGTGTTTCTAATTTCGTATTTGATACCTTATAATGTTTCTAAATGTCTTTTTCAAATACTAATTTTGCGTATCTTTAAAAGTAAATGGTATACGCAAGGAGATAATTATATCTAGATGTTTGCATTTTAGGTTTAAGATAATACAGAAACTCTTTACTGAAATAAAATTTTCTGAAAAATTAATAATAAAAAATTTTGCCATTTGTGTCCAAGTTAGTGCCGGACACTGTATAATAACAATAGCATGTCATACTGGGTCCGGGAGTTTTTCAATAAATCTTAGGGTTATGGAATTAATAAGCATATCTCTGGGGACAGTGCGTTACCTGTTCGCGTTTGGCGAGGTAAAACACCAGTATGATTCTTTTTTTAATTATGTAAATATTATAGTAAGACGAGGCATAAAGTTCTTTTGTTATTTTTTGACATTTGAAGCCTTATTTTCGAAAGTTTATGGACTAGAAAGAAAAACAATATTACAACCTAAATATAAACATCCAATAATGTCTTTTAACTAGGTATTGCACAGTGGGGAGTGGCGGAATAGTATGTAGTTACTTGATAACTTTTCTCAGTCATCGCTGCATGAAACAGCAACCGACTTTGTTATTTCTGTCAGCTGATGGCACGGTTTTGTAAACAAATATGTTACTTTTATTAAATTCCTTCAGCACCTACAAACGAAAAAGCGCGGCTTATTTTCACTATAAACAGACTACTTGCTTGAACCAATGTACGTAAAGCAACAGCTTTACAGACATCTACTACCTACACGCTGCGCTAACGACGACAGGCTACAGGTCCCTACCACGTGGGTGATTACTAAGTAGGGAATCGCATAGAAATAGCGCCATTAACGATCTTAGACATTAATTAAAAACACAAAACACTATTAATTTATTTTCAAAAAAACAAAAAATCTGTTGCAACCTAAGAGAGGAACTTTTTATTTTTCACAGGTAATGCGTTCATCAGACTTATGATATTAGTATCTTCCTAATCAGTCTCCCAGTCATAATCACAATATTATTACAAACACAGTAAATTTGTTGTGCCCTACTTGCAATACATTCTCATGTTTTTGCAAATACAGTTAAACCAATTAAATGTATTCACGAACACAAAAACTTTAAATAAAGTCGCCGCACTAGTAAGTGTATACATCCTCACCTTTTATAATTATATGGCTGAGATGGAGGTATTCATACAACATAGTTAAACCAGCCTTTGTCATTAACGCTATCGATGTATTGTTCACAGCAATCGAAACAAAAAGATTGCTCGTTAGAAATGGCTGTTTATTTTTCTTTTTTTAAATTATTTTCGGAATTTCTTTACTATTCACACTATACTTCTATAGAAGCCTTATTGGTAATTTTTTCCTCCTGTTATCTTGCCTGCTTAGGTGCCTTAGAGGCATTCTTAGTCACTTTTTTTCTTGTTGTCTTGTTCTTGTCGCAAATTTTCCTTTTCAGGAGTATCAATCAAAATGATAATATTGCGGCGTTGTTTTATTGATAGTTTTTTGCGCTATGGCTTTCGGCAGTGGTTACACCAAATCGGGCACAAAACCTATTTATTTTGTCAGTTGGTTGAGGTTCAAACGATACTGAAGGCTGAAGATCCAGTGATGTTGAAGGCTGAGGATCGTATGAAGTTGAGGGCTGAGTTTCTATTAAAGATCTGTCTTGGAACACCATAACCAAATCTGAAGTTGTCAGGATTATTTCTCAATAGCTCTGTAAATGTTTTCAATTTTTATTTATTTGAATAGATACTTGACTGTGAGAATTGATTCTTTTAGGAGTAACTATATTTGGTATAGTCTACCAAACAGACTTATGGCCCGTTGCAGAAAGGGCCATCCAGTCTTATTGGCTGCTTAGCTCTTAACGGCTCAACATGTTTAGTCAGTCTCTAAAGAGATAATCGGTGATTAAGAGTTGATTTGATGATGAGCATTTCTGCAACCGACCATTAGCCTCTCGGTTAGTTTTTCTCTGTTAATTGCGCATTCTAAAACAAAAAACTATACACACATTTTTATCAACTGTGCCATAGAAAAGTAGCGACAAATAGAAATTTGGAAACAAATTACATACTGAAAATATTCAGCTTTTATATAGGGCCAATGAAAGTGATACATTAGCTGGTTTCCATTTACACAATTCTTAGTTCATCTTAGCTGAGCTAATCAAACCTAAGTTACATGTAGCGTTCCTTTTCTTTTTCTGAAGTCAGATGAAGTCAGCAGATGTACCTACCCCTTGCCCCTGGTTAGTCACCCGCAAAGGTTCCTTAACCCATTTGACTGTATTGCCACCGGACACGTTCCTTTTGCCAACATAGGTTAGCAATAGATGAACTCAGATCAAGCCAGACGAAGATAGATAGCGCAGCTGGACAGCAGCTGTTGTTATACACTAAAAAGAAAGAAAAAGAGCAGATAGTTAGGTAGTTATGGTGGCCTTTTATCCGCGGACCTTTAAGCCCCGCCCTATCCTACTCATAATGCTCAAAATTTAGATAATCAAACCTTCATATTCCTTATAAATCTCTAGGAGAATTTTGGAATCATCTTAAAATAAGGTCAATTTCGGTTTGGGAGGCCAAAATTACGGGTTTTTATTTATTTGCTGTAGTGCTGTGAATTTACTTATCCCTAAAATATTACAAATGATAAGCTATAGTATATATTATCCAGGTGTGATTACTGATTATATTAAAACGGTTCACAGAAGTAAATTCACATCACTAGAGAACCGGGGGCATTAAAATGCAGAGCAGTTATCGCAGCACTGATACGGTTCGGCCACTACGATGTAAGCGAAACGCAAATCCCACTGCTAAGGTGATACGGGGAGGTGTTTGAATTAAAAGGTCATAAATACTTACTCCTTTTGATAAAACGAAAGCGTAATAAGTAGTTATCCTCGGGTACTGCTGAATGTTAAATAAAACATTAAATGTAGGTAGGTAAGTAGGTACGTACACACATAAAAATACGGAGTTGGATTTAACACCGATTCAACACCGCTACGGATCTCCCTCGCGACCGTTTGCGCATGTAGTTAAATCAGACGAGTTGAATTTTTACAGAGCTCATTCACTCTTTTTATAGTTATTATTATTTGTAACGGAGTTGAAAATATATGTTTAGGGAAATGCAGGTTTACTCCTTTATAGACATAAAATAATCTCCCCGCGTGTCAAACTTCCGCGTTCCGGAGTGCAAAAGTTCTTCTGTAGTAGTGAAATACATCCGTGGAGATGTTACGTAACTCCTTTATTAGTGTTAAAATTACCCTGTTGCGGGGTGCTTTTCTTTTATTGGCGAAATTATTCTTTCCCTAAAAGAGTTGTTTGTGTACCTACGTAATGAAGTTAAATATGTACCAAATAGAGTTGTTTTTTTTTCAGAGCGGTTCTTATCTTTATTAGGAATATGACAGGGACCAGTAAAAATCAAAAATACATTTTAACAATTTATTTTTCGAAAAAACAAGTAAATGTATATACATGTTTGCACAATACTCAATAAATAAAATACAGTTTATCCTAAATATAACAATAATCTCCGTATAAATATTAATAATAATAAATTAATAACTAATATCAAATATAACAGAGTACATAAAGTCTAGAGTACTTTCATTAATAACTAAGTACATATAATATAATTGGTAACTATATACATATCATTCGCCTTATTATAAAGAATGTGTATAAGGATTTGTATTAACATCGTCATCCTATTCGCCCGTCTTTATTACCAAAGTAATTCCTCGTTGACTGTGCCATATGAAGTCTACCAATAACTCCTTGTCGATTCCATAACTCGCGTCATCATAATACTTGATATCTTGATATTTTGTCTCTGCTATTTTAAATAGCTTGGCAACTGTACATAAAAAAAAGAAATGTCTGCAGTATTGTTGTATTTTTGTATATTGTAAGGCAAATAGAAAAAAAAACGCATTGCCGGATAAAGGAATACATACTACATACTTCATAAAAAAAAAACACAAAAATCGACATGCATTCTGTAGGTACAATGCAGTGTCATACTCGGTATGAAGGTACCACAAATGCGGCAACAAACGTACTGCGCATTTGACTAGCCGGTATCCTCACAAACTTTTTTCTATAGTACATTAGTAGTGTGCGTAACATTTTTATAAACTACAAAATTATAAAAGCATGTGAGCACAACGAATAAGTAATGTACACGCATACATATGTCTACGTACATACATACATATGTAGTAATATAAGTAACTTACCTGTAGTATTAATTGTGTCGAAATTTAATACAACGTTGATAATTCTGACCAATTTTTTTATTTGTCCGTATTTAACTCGTATGAAAATACACTGCTTCATTTGAAATAATAATGTACTTACATATAAAATATTAAAAGTAATGGAAATGAAACTCACTCTCAACTGTACCCCGCAAACTTAGGAGTATAAGTGACGACCACAACACACTGCGAAGCAAACTCCACTGGCGACATGTTGACGCCTGTTGTTGTCAAACCGTAAATTTTTGCCTTTACAGTATAAATCTTACCTTTTTGGAGATTATTCATTCCAAAACGGAGTTAGAAATCAATATTACACAGGGAATTAATGTTTACTTTTAGGAGTTTTATCACTCCGTCACAATGTTCAGTCATATCAACTCCAAAAAGTGTACTTTCTCTCATTTTGTCAGTTATTTCAACACCCTGCATGGTGTTAATTTTCATTTCACAGCTCCAGTGAAAATTTTCACCATTTCGGATATAAACTATTTTCAACTCCGTGCTGTGTAGTTAAATTAACTCCGAAATTACGTATATCAACAATTATTAGCACACAATCAACTGATTTTCGGAGAAAAAATCACTCTTTTTTGTGTACAACTAACTACGTGCAAATTCTCTCCGTAAAATTTTTATGTGTGTACTGTCTTAAATGCTCTTGTTGAGGTTGCAATAGCATTAGTGTGTTTATGTGATACCGCTTTGTGTTGCATTGCAGGCAAACTTGTTGGAACATGATTAGCACATTTGAGGACCAACATGCAAGCACATGTAAATCCACTGCTCGCACTTTGTTAGAAATGTAAGCTTTAGTCCAAATCCCAGAAATTCAGAAGGTTTTCTACAATATTTTAAACAAAACATATTAGCTTTTCTGTAAAGTATACACGGCACTGTATACAGGGGTAACATTCAATACATATTTGTTAAATGAAATTGTCAATTTTTTAAAGTGAAATAGTTGAGGTGTGGTAAGTATGATTTTTGATCCATCATAACGTTAAAGATGGTGGAGATGCTGGTCAACTTGTTTGTTTATGGTTTCTTTTTACTTTCTTGGGCTTTTCTGATTCCAAAGATGTTTTACTTAGATCCCTGCTGTCCAATTTATATTTAAGCGATTGATTTATTATTTTGTTGCAAAGTACTACCTACTTTAGAAATGCGACGTTGCGTCGCAGTATGCAGCATAATTACTCGTCATATTCATGCAAAATACTTCAGCTTCCGTTCTGTACCGCCGCCCTTAAGCATATGGCGCTGCTGTACGCCGTCAAATCCTGCTCTGAGCGCACTCTGACAGCAATTAAAAGCTTTTGATTTAAGAGAGCCGCTGAAGCGAACCGTGTGCCTACGTTGATTTTTAATCGCCAGGAGTACTATGTCGACCGTGCCTGCCTTATTTTCCGAAGACGGAGAATCCGCCTCGGGGTTGGTTTCAATTGTGGCGGCTACCTTTTCGCTGCCGATCGCTAGTAGCGCCCCCTGGCCAATGTTATTTATAGCGGTTTTCATTTCATTATTGGGAATTAAGCGCAACGTCAGTTTGGTAAGGAAATTGAAATCTGAAAGTTGGTTATATAAATTTACGAGTAGAAAGAATTATGAAATGATTTTTGATGATTTATTAATTAATTTTTTATTTGATGAGAGTATAGTAAGAATGGATCTGTTGAATTTAGTATCTAATCTACACTAATGACAATATTGTAATTGCATCATGATGTATGTTGATCATTGATTAATAATTAAAAGAACACAAATACCTACAACGATATTAAAGCGCTTTTTGAAACAGAAGCCACCATATTTGGTAAAAAGATTTAAAAAACGTATTCATTTCTTGTCATGGAGTATTATGATTATTATTAGTTCTTGATCACCATGTCGATATCGGCAACTTCGCACATTTAATACATTTTCTGTAAAGTTTATTACATAGACCGTAGTTTTAATTCCATTATTTTGTTCAAGCAAATTCCAGCTTGATATATATAATGATAATATAGTAACCTTTTGTGGTTTCCACTTTTTCTCTTTGATTTCGAAAAATGTTTCCGTCTGAAAAATTGTGTGGATGTAGCAGATTTAAGTCTCATTTGTAGGATGAATGACAAACCCTTGTTATTGTTCGCCTGTCCTCCCGAAAATAAGATAGTTGGCACCTTTAGTTGAAACGTTAACGTTAACACCAAAATGTGACCAGAAACAGAACTCAATCTACTAACTGTACCAAAATGAGCGAACAACAGCATACAAGTGGCATCCCAAGTACAATTTTAAATGCAATTACAAGAAGAAAAACAATACAACATATCAAGCCACAAGTTAATAAAAAAAGAAAACCTATCAACTCCAGGCGACTCGACTACGCAATTGCTACAAAGAATCCTAGAAAGGATGAACACAGTCAAAGCTAGATCAATAAAAAATACACGAATACAGGATGGGTAACGATTTTCGAATCGCAACTTGGAACGCGAATGGTATCCGAAACAGGAAATATACGTGTTTGTTAACACGATATCTGTCTGGTTGCCGAAACACACCCAACAAATCTGACATATCTAAAGCTAAATGGATATCAGGTGTATAAAACGTCATCCCTGTCGTAATAATAAAAAATAGCATTAATCACTATGAGGCGTGCCATCTCAAAAGCGTGAAAGTGAACCTTACTATCGTTGATAAAATAAAACAGAAAGATTAATACTCGAACCTAAAAGAAGTAAAAGCAGCAGTGCCTCAGGGTAGTTGCTCAGTACCAATTCTTTTTCTATACATGTGACCTATCACAGCTGGAAAATGTAACAATCGGCACTTTTGCAGCATCTACTAGGGACCTTCAACAAGCTAGTATTTTGAATGGCGATACGCATATCTGAAAAATCAGGACCTAAGAATTATGTTTGTACGGGATTCACCATGTTCCCAGAATCCTGTTTATGGTGCATTGGTGCAGCCAAAGGGGGACTATTTTTTATGAACGTTTTCGTTATGGAAATAGGTAATTTGGGATTCTCCTTTTAAATAAGAAAAAGCGCGTTATGTTACTGTTTTGAACTATTTCCATGTTTAGGTATAAGATTATAAAACAACAATAACTTTTACAATAATTCGAAGAAACACATGGTTTAACTTTTTCCAAAAAAAGTTAAGTCGATTCGCACTAAACGTGCACGTAATTACTTTTTATAATGACTCATGAAGGCATACGATACGAATTGAACAGAGTAACGTCTGTAAGGAACGTTGTTTATTAAGATAAGAGGTTAGCCTGCAAATTATTTTTTGTGTAGAGTTTGAACAAAAATACTTTTTGCATAACATTTGCACCATACCTAAGACCACAAGACGTCTCGTTTTTTGCGGAGCAGTTCAGCTTTTTCACATTTTCAAGTATTAAAAATAAAAAATCACAGAATTTTTACAGAATTACTAAGAAAAATAAACTATACATGTTATTTGGTGCAAACATTTTTTTTTAAATCGTTCGTTGAAATTCACGAAAAATACTGGACATATTTAATAGATCTAGAAAACTAACCTTCCAGGGACCTAATTCTCGTCATCTTTTTGAAGCTAATGCGTGACTTTTCGAATGGAGTAGGGCAGGGTTGGGTAAATACGCGTAGAAAACTGTTTTCTACATTACGCGTAGAAAACGACGTCGAAAACTACTAAAAATGTAGAATACGTATGATACGTAGAATACCACCGTCTTGTGTTGTATATGTGATGATAGTTCTTCCTACTTATTGGTGCTATTAGAAGAGTGTTGCAGTTACATGCGCCTATTAAACAAACAAATACCTAGTGCACGTCGCTTAATGTGATCCCATCGGAACTCGAAGTTTTTGATAACAATAACCGATTGGCAATAAAAGCCGAAGAAAAACAAAAATTCGAAAGAAAATTTGTATTCAGAAAGTTACCTAATATTACATACATATTCTTCATAAAATAAAATCAATATCGATGCTTTACTTGATGGTCTTGAGGTATGTAGGTTCACAAACAAAATTAGAAATAATCCTCAATAGCTGTTTGTCTCAGGTGGTTGCGAAGAAGTGCGTTTATGAAAATTTCGTACCCGTAATGAGGCTGAAAATTTGACGATTCTATGCTGCACACCACGACGCAAAACTTCTAAAGCATTCCGCATTTCTTTATTAGTTGGAGCTGGCAATGTTTCTATAGTATGTTCGTTCACTTTCTGTTGTTCACATTCGGTTTCGGAGATTGAAAACAGCTATGTTAATTTTTCCTTTACAGCATTTTTGTTGTAGTTTATTGCATTCATTTTCTGTAACTTTGCAAATTTTGTCCCTGTGTATCACCCTATTTGTTTTTGTATTTTTCATTTCCTTCAAAATTTACAGCCCTTTTAACTATGCGCATTCAACTAGTGCCGTTTAAAATTCAGTTTTGTTAATATTCCAAACGAGTATATTTTTTAAAGCATTGAAAACCAAATAATAATAATAAAAAAAATTTCATATTGACATTTACGTTCGGAAAATAAAGTTTGTGAATAAAGATTTACGAATTTAATATTTTGTAGGACGCCCCGCGGTAGTTACGGCGCATATGCTGACGAGCCAAAATGAATGACCGCTCGATTCACAGAAATAAACACAGCTTATTTGATTTTACCGCCTCGGTTCTTCGCCGCGCGCAATTATTTTGCTTATTCGTTGCTCAACGCAAGAACCGACGTAACAAATCGAGCTTTTTCGTTATTATTACTTCTTCTATATTGTTATATCACATATTAAACTTAAATACGATAGATACAGGTATTGTACAGGTACATATAGGTATTGTATTTTCATGTTTAATAAATAAAATAAAAAATATCTGTTTCATATGTTATGACGTTGAATAATCTATGACAACACTACTTCTCAATAATCACTAATATTTTGAGTTTTCTACACGTAGATTACCTGTATGTAGAAAACTTTCTAATGTAAATTACATGATTTCTACTTGGTAGAAAATATTATACCTACCCAACCCTGGAGTAGGGATATCACCGGTTGCCCTCTGGTTCCTATCTAGGTTGTTGCTAAGATCAATAACGCACGCGCCACGCCCATACTTTTCAATCAAACGTATGGGAACGTATGAGCGTGGCGCATGTGTTATTGTTCTTAGCAACAACCAAACTTGCTAATAGATACGGGCAACCGGTGATATCCCTACTCCATTCGAAAAGTCACGCATTCGCTTCAAAAAGATGACGAGAATTGGATCCCTGGAATCTTTTTCGACCTTTTATCTGATTTCTTTCTGAAATTTAAACAAATATCAACATTTGATATATCGACTGACCGACAAATTAAAAAAAAAAACGCTTAAATCAATTTAGCTAAACGTTGATGTCAATCACTTTTGTAATGTTTTACCGATTTTCATTATTTTTTCGGGACATAAAGAAATTTATCAAATTTATTATATATAATATAATCTTTTAAACATGAAAGACATTAAGTTGTCCAGGTGATGTGACTAGGAGATCAAAAATTGTGTTTTGGTGTAAGATCCTGTGGGGTAATTAAAGAACTTGTTCTCTACTCACTCTAGCAGGTTCTCAAGTACTATCTTACAAAACCATACGAATTCTGAACATTTTGTTTTCTAATTCATCAAAAAATCTGAATTTTTGTTAAACATACACAGCTTGAAGTAAAACGTTTCATTGTATTTACACCAGAAATACTGAATCAGAATCGAACTTTATAATGTATACTTCAATTTAACGTCGAATACGTGCTGTTATTACAACAACATCGGTTTATCTGCTAATTTTTTACCCATCGGTTTACGTATCTGTTAATTGCTAGTGATTATCTTTAAATTAATTCGTTGCTGGTACTAAAAACAATAGTCTAACAGCCTTAATCAAGTAACATTCGCTGCAAGGTTTAGCACCATTTCAAATTGCAAGGCTTATTTGACGTTGTGTATATTTGACTAAAAATCAAATATTGGAACGAACCAAAAACAAACTGTTGAGAATATATACGGCTTTGTAACAAAGTACTTTAAAACTTGTCCAAGCTCTTTAGATATTTCACATCGCGTCTTGAAAGCAGTTAAAAAGCATGATTAACAGGTGTAATCAGGTGTAAAATTCTGTTTTAGAATTACAATAGCATATGCTAATGTTAATGAATTTCTAATATGTAATATGTTCCATATTTTTTATAATCCTTAGTAGATGCTTCCGTGCAAACGTTACCAGAAAGTATCCCATAGAATGCCAAGAATAAAACAAAACATTGCGTACAAACGGACGATTGATAATACCGGAATGTAAGGAATGTTGTTTATGTGTTTTCGTTTCAATCGTCCCCAGTATCATTTACCACATCTCGCATACAAATGCCGTTTTTGAGTGTCTAAACGTTTCAATGACCAATTAGCTGCTTTCATGGGTGTAAAAGAGTCCGATCGGTACATTAATTTCCCACGTAGAGGGCAGGGCGTTCGACTCGTCCGGCTAACAAAACACCCGGTAGACAAAGCGACTAAAGTATGACTGATGGTCGCGGATGATGATGATGGTCCAGTTGGAGTGGACGGACAATCGGACGCATTTAGAGGATTGCTGCGTGCCCGAAAATGTACGGAGCAACGCCTATAGACCCATTGGTATGTCGGGAACGCTCAGTCATCGTTTTGAGTATTGAAAACAAACCCGAAATCTTTCATGGTTATTCGGTGATGTTTTGTTTTCTACATGTTTTCAAGTTAGTATACAGGTGGTCCAGACCAAGTTTAGGTGGTGTTAGTAAATGGTCATCTGAAAGATTTACAAAAAAAATTACAGTTACAGTGTAACAGTGTAAAAACATACATGTAATATTGAATGGATGTTCGATGAAACTATTTAAGTTAGTTTTTACCCCTTTGATAATGTTCCATATACGTTGCAAATGAAACATGTATGAAATGTTCATTTCGGTCCCGTTAATGTTCAAAATGTTACACTGCAGTGTTGTTGGATTGGTGTTTGATGCAACTATTGAATGTTACATTTGACCCCTTTGGTAATCCTTGATGTAAGTACGTTATAAACGCGATTTCCCTCTCAGTTAATTTTGAAAAAATCTTGTTGAAGCTCAAAGGGCTAATGTTGTAAAAGTAATGTTTCAGTGTGAACAATAAACATTTCTGTAATATAGCTATGGCTGAGATCAAAGGGTAACATATATTCTTAATAAGCTTAATTCTGATACGCCCCGCATGCGGAAAAATTACGGAAGGTAATAACCGTCACAATGTAATATTACATGAATGTTTACTGCGTACGTTATTGGAATACATTACAAGAACAACCAATGTTGGACATTGCAGAGGTGTCGTTTGTTAACAGCTATGGGATTAACTGTTTTAGTTGAATGTGAGCGGCATGAGAGGTTATGTGACTTCCCGGCTATTCTTTTGGAATCTATTCCAGGATGGAAAGCTGGGCAAAGTTAATCAGAAAGTTAACTTCGTTAATCGATAATCCGTTAACGAAAAAGTTAACTTCGTTAACCGATCGTCCGTTAATTTGCTATAAATGTAACGGAAGTTAACGTTAACCGTTAATCGTTAACTTTTTATAAAAAATAGGTTATGTTGTGTATAACCTAATAACAGATCTTTCGTTTGGATAAGTTAAAATTGTCTTAGGAATTTTTCAAACTAGCCACAGTGACTGGTAACTAAAGTAACTACATTGCGAGATGTAGTATTTATAAAGGATACTGAAAAGACCAACTAAGGTGGTTGCAGTTAGAAGAAAAGCATTTTCAGAAGGTTATTTTTAAGTTTAGATTTATATTTTGAAACAATAGGTATTTATTAAAAATTAACAATATTAAAAAAATAGTTAAATATTTACTATTACATAATAAATAGCTAAACTGGCCGAAAATACTACGTATACATCATCAAGTCGTATACATCAAGTCCGAACATGCACAGAATGTCAATACCAGTTTGAAATGTTTAATTATGATATTTTCAATTTAACGGACTTGAATTAACGGATGACAAATATATCGGAAGTTAATGAGTCCGTTAATGGTTTTGAAAGTTACCTTAAAAGTTAATTCGGTAACGAAAAATTTTACTTAGTTAATTAACGATTAACGGATTAACGCTTTTGTGCCCAGCTTTGCCAGGATGTTTAATTTGCGACTTCAACATCTCAGGGACATCGCCGAGATGTTTTTGTACTGACTGGGTATCGTCATTTCAAGTATTCCCTTTTATGTGTGCAATTACGATTATTTTAGTGTGATAAATACAGCTTACTATTCTATTATCTTTAGCATTTTTCAACCAATAAAATAAAATGTACATACTTATATTTGAATATGTATTAAGTATGTGTATGTAGGTAGGTATATATCTACAGATGTTTGAAATGAATATGATCATCTGTCTCTGTGTACACTTTGTATTAGGTGTTCGGAGGAACACCAGCATCATCTGTAACAATTGAATTTAGATCAAAGAGAGCTGTCGAATTTTGCACCCTTTGCACCCACTCCGGTTACAGGATTACTAGCAACTAGGAAAATATGTAGATGTGTGTAGTTTGTGCACAGTGCACAACTGCAAGTTGTGTAAATCTCCTCATGGTGGCGTTAGTGTCGTCGGATACCGACAGATGTGCTCCGGATTTATCCCTTGCAAAGTGGATTACCATTACACGGGTATTACACATGTTAGCTGGTTGTAATCAGGGCAGTCGCGATCAATAAACCCTGGTAGATGTACATGAAGGTGTAGAAGTATACTTCATTTCTCGTGAGAAAAAAATATAATTTATGGAAAAATTCATTGATATTACCAACGTCACGCATTATGAAAAAAAGGGCATTTGTTTGTTCTTTGCCCTGTGTATCACGCAATATAACGAATGTGTAATTTTCACTCATATAAGTTACTTAAATTCGTTAAGGGGCATCGTAAACAAAAAAGCCTCCTATTGATGTATGCATTCATTATCATGGCAATTTATGATAAGTAATAAGTAATTGCATTGATTTGATGCTCATAGAATAATATACTATTTAAACATTACGCTTTAAATTAATTTTCTTTGTCAAAATCATTTGACATACAATTGACGATCGTGACAATTTATGTAATTCATGTTATTTTACTTGCAGATCTGGATGGTGGAATGTTTTGATAGACGTTCAATAACTGAAATTGTTTGACTGGCTAAAATAAATCGTGCATTACTAGCATATTATTAAGAAATTAGAAATTTTGAGAATTTTCTGTTATGGGCTTTATTTACCTGGGGTCCCAAAAACAAAATGTGTGTACTCAATCAAGTCCTAAACCCTACCCCCATCCTATGCCTTACCGCTGTTATATACCAATTAGGGCTGGGCAAAAAAATCGATCGATCGATCTGATCGATCTGATCGATCTGATCGATCTGATCGATCGTTCGTCTTCAAATTTGAAAGATCGATCAGATCGATCTGATCGATCTTTTCGATCTGATCGATCTAATCGATCTTTTCGATCTGATCGATCTGATCGATCTGATCGATCCGATCGATCCGATCGATCCGATCGATCTGATCGATCTGATTGATTTGATTGATTTGATCGATATACAAACACGATGAAAGATTGATGGTTTTTATTTCTATTGGTAGTTAACATAGGGCTATCATCATAATGCCCGGCGTCAAAGGCAACAAAATCCTAACATAAAGCAATGTTAACCATTAAATGTAATCTTATGTATTAAATGATATTGGGACACAACAGACTTCTAAATAAACATTTTCTTCTTTTCAATCTGATCGATCTGATCGATCTTTTCGATCTGTTCGATCGGATCGATCGGATCGATCAGATCGATCGGATCGATCGGATCGATCGGATCGATCGGATCGATCGGATCGATCATGACTCTCAAATTGTGATCGAAGATCAATCACAAATTTCCAAGATCGCCCACCCCTAATACCAATACTAGGTCGGGCAAGTCAGCAAGTCAGCAAGTCATTATATCCAAATTTTTTTGCTATTTTTTAACCAAATTATCGATTTTTTTGCTTTGTTAGTTTTTGAGATACCGAGGCGCCCCTGACGTGCCGGCAACTCAGCGGCGCATTATGTCAAAACAAATGAATTTCAAAAATGTGAGTCTATATTTTTTGCTAATGTTTGGCTAATTATAATTTACCACAAAAGATATTTTTTTGCTTTGTAAGTATCCGAGATATACACGTTCCACAACAACGTACCAACACAAACTTATGTTCCGTGGTTTTACTGGAACATTAGCTATATTATTTGTATCCTAAGCGTTTTGCCAACAACATTTTTGTATAAAAAAATATTTGTAGTTTTATAGATATGCAGGCTGTCCCACGCTAGATGAAAAGTACATCAATGACGCTAAGAAATCGAAATACACGATTCTTCCATATTGAAAAGTTGTGGATCATTATTCACTCTACAGACAGAAAATATTTTCACAACGACGTACGAACACAAACTTATGATTTTTTCAATGGAACAGAAGATTCCATATATCCTAATCGTTTTGAGTTTTATGAACTGTTTCTAAAATATTGTGAAATTAATGTAAAAAACGTGCATTTTTCTAAAAATATTTCAGGGAATTCTGCGTATTTCTGTAAAACTAACAAAGATAAATAAACAAAAGAACTTATTTTGGATAGTAAAAATATCGCACTTTTCAACAGTTACTATTGATATGCGATTACAAAATGACTCATCCAGAATAACTGGAGGTTTGCTAAATGTCATATAACTTAAAAATTTAGATAGAGTACAGATTAGTAAACTAGCTTTCGAAAAATGCCTAAGTCAACAGCTACAAAGTTACTAAACATCTAGTTTCATTTAACGTCTGCATAATAAATCATTAATATTAAATATGTAGTTGCCAGCATGATGAATTCCAACAATCGCACAAATAATCATTCTTTAAATAATCAAATAATCACCTGAAATGAAATATCTGCAAACTTCAATTATGAAATACACAAACAAATATAATCATCCAAAAGCTTGTTTGTTTAGGTACCAACCGAAAATTGTTTAAGATTTGTATTCAATATCTGTGGTTCTAATTATTTAAAGAATATTAACAAGTTCTTGGTTATTGGGTAGTATTTTCGTACACTTAACACAAGTTGTTGTCAAAACGGTTAGGATACAAATCTTAATCAAAAACTGCAATAATGTACCCAGTGTTCCATTAAAACCGCGGAACATAGGTTTGTATTTGTACGTCGTTGTACAACATCCTTTATATGTATATGAAAATATTTTCTTTCTGTTGAGCAAATGATTATCCACAACTTTTCTATATCGAAGAATCGTGTTTTTGACCATTAAAGGGGCGCAGTCCTATATCTTGGATACTAACAAAGCAAAAAATATTTTTCGTTAAAAAATAAGCAAAAAAATATAGGCGCTCATATTTTTCAGTCATTTGTTTTTACATAGTGCGTCGCTGAGTTGCCGGCACGTCAGCGGCGCACCCCTATATCTCGGATACTAACAGAGCAAAAAAAATCTTTTTTGGTAAAAAATTAGCAAACAAATATACGCTGCTCACATTTTTCAAATTCATTTGTTTTGAGATAGTGCGACGCTAAGTTGCCGGCACGTGAGCTGTGCACCCCTATATCTCGGATACTAACAAAGCAAAAAAATCTGTTATTGGAAAAAATTAGCACAAAAATATAGGCTACTCACATTTTTGAAATTCATTTGTTTTGACAGTGTGCGCCACTGAGTTGCTGGCACAAAATATAAACTACGAACTTTTGAGATCTTTTTAATAGTTTATTTTATTTGAAAAACAAGCGAACATCTCTAATGTTAAATACAGACTGGCTAGTATATATTATATGCACGAATGAAGATAATTGCAATCGGAATGTCCGACTCAGCGTTTCTACGATAGCGTCTACTGTAAGCGGTCGTATGACATGTCCAAGGTAAGAACATAATATAACTCCTCCATCACCAGATTGAGGTATATTTTTCAGCGGGTGAAAAATATCCGAGCCGGCTCGTTCGGTGTAGCTGCTTGGTGCTGATCCGTAGGGGCTGCTAGGGGCTGCTGCATTGGGGCTGCTTGGGGCTGCTCCGTTTGGGCTGCTTCCGTTCGGCTTCTTCTATTTTTTAACCATTGAAGGACGAAGTATCCGGTAACGGCAATGGCCAATAATAATGACGTATATGATATTACGTGACTGGTTATTGTTGGATTACTGCTGGTTATTTCCAAATGATGTAAATTACGTTGTTCCTTTTGGATTTGGTGAATTTGGTCAAGGTTCACGTCCTGAAGCTGAATTTTCATCGTCTTCTCAGTTGTGGGTCTACTGGGAATCTTTACTTCTGGTAATAACATTGGATTTCCATAGATAATATCGTTGTTGTTGATAAACCTTAAATCATCGGTCTCGAAGCGGCATCCGGTTGGTAAGGTTAACAGGTAACTTCCTTTTAATGTAGTGAAATCTGATCGATTGCAAATGGTGTGTATCTTTGTATGATCAGGGAATATTGCAATGTAGTTGGCCTGATCGATTTGCTCTATGATTGATTTTGATATTTGTACCGGCGTGTAGGTGCAACTTCCAAGTGTGGATGATACTTGTAATAGGTTGTATATACAATCTTCGTGTTTAATACCATTTATCAAATCTTCATCGGTACAATAGTATTCCGTGTGGAGTTTTACACATGGTGAGGACGCATATTGATAAGATGCTTTGTTCATGACCAGATAGGTATTTGGTGGTACCAGAATTGTATTATTTTCGGTGGGAATGGAATAAAGGTGATAATAGGTATAAGTATCGGGGTGTACAATGGGAAAGTGGATGACGAAAATAACTCTACGATTAGAATAGTAAGCTTCGATGTCTAATATGTCATAATAATTATGTATATCTGTGGGTAAATTTGGAACAGAATTATATTATATATATTAATTCGTCAACAGAATAATATTTCAAAACCGTATTTAATATGGATTCCATTTCGTCTAATTTTAATATGCTACTATGGTATGTATTTAATCTAGCAAACGTTATAGCGTTTTCAATATCTACGAGTAATTGTAATATCAAGTTTAAAGTTAAATTCAGTTGGTCTAATAAATTCCTAAATTTCAAATAATATGTAAAATCATATACAAATGTATGGATTTCTGCATTTAATTTGTCAATACTTGCAGTAATAACTTGTTGATTATGCTGTATGGCAGTTACGCTGACATTAAAGTTATCAATGATTTGAGTAGTAATAGAAATTTCTTTATTTAATTTTTGAACAATTTCTTTGTTGTTATTTTGTAAGTCTCTAATAGCTTGATCGTATTGAATGTCATCATTAGCGTCTAAATTACCCGTAATGCTTTTTATTATAGAACCAAGACCGTCAATAAGTCCTCTTTTAATTCTCATGTTTGGCATTAAAGAGTTAAATTTTTGTTGAACAGTATTTAATTGAAACCAGATTGGTTTATAAAAGTTTTCTAGCTGGGCAATTTGTGGATTTATAAGTTTATTGCGAATTGCATCAGTTATGCTGTTATATTCTTCCTTTACTATCTTTATTTCATTATGTTTCGGTTCCAGATCATAGTAATGTATAAAAGTATGCGATTTTAATTTAATTCTGGCTGGGCCTAATTTATAGGGAAGGATTCTTGGATTTTTGTTAAGATTGGTTATAAATCCGCTGGCTAAATAAAGCGTTGTGAAATAATTGCACCTACCCAACTTGTCCAATACATCAGTAATATTGGGAAGTGGATACCTATCTTCGATTGTTTTCTCATTTAGCTCACGGTAATCTACTACGATTCGCCATTTCTTATTTCCGGACGCATCTGCCTTTTTGGGTACAACCCAAATAGGTGATGACCATGGAGAATTAGTCGGTCGGATTATTCCTTGATCTAACATTGATTTTACTTGACGTTCTACTTCTTGCTTATGCACTAATGGATACCTATAGGATTTCGTGTGTACGGGAATTTCGTCTTTAGTTTTTATACTGTGCTTAATTTGATTGGTAAATGTTAAAGGTTGACCATCAGTATGAAAAATATCAGAATATCTTTTACATAATTTTAAAATATGATGTTTTTCTTCTGAATTCATGTGATGAGTACGTATTAATTCTTCTATGTTTAGATTTTGTTTGATGATTGGTTGCTGTACATCGGTTTGATAGATTTCAAAGTTATTTTTATTGAAAGATATTGTTTTCACTGGTTGTAACAATCTTAAGTTAATTTCTCTGTCTGTTTTATTTAAAATTTCGACTAAAGCTAGACCATTTTCAGCGACTGTAAGTGTTTCTGGTATTTCACAATTTTGTATAATTTGTCGAGGAACTATAATTTCACCTTCAAGAACATTTACAGGTATTTTACTAATTATTCGACAATGAGGTTTAATATTTATTTTAATGTTTACTCGCATATTTGATTGTTGATATTTAATCGGTATTGTACAGTAAGGGGTGTATAATTTATGATTTGGGAAGTCTAATTTTACATTTAATAGTTTTATAATATCTAATCCAATTAAGCCGTCAAAGAAATCATGGAATTTGAAAAGATAAAATTTTAACGATTGATTTTGATTAAATTCTGCAAAAATTGGAACATCTGCACAATGCTCGTGATATGACGTCTGGTACACTGAAGATACTTCAAAAGGTTCATAGATAATTCTGTTACGATAATATTTATTAGCAATATCAGGATTTATGAAAGATCTTGTAGAAGCTGAATCAATTAAAAGTTTTAATGGGGGATTTAAAATTTGTATATAGGGAAGTTCTTTCTGATTTCCCGTTAATATATAACATTCTAAATTGATTGGATCGGTGTCTATCTGAAAATTTGTATTCTCGTTATCTGAACAATCCTGTGGTTCCTGTTCGAATTCAAGGTTATTTTGTTCTATTTGAGAATATTGATTTTCATCATTCATATAATATTGATCAATAGGGATATTATAAGAACAAGATGGTTTGTTTTCGAATAATTCTGTATTATACATTCGCATTCCATTTGATCTTGAACTCACACCACTCATGGGTGTTGGTTGGAGCAAAGCTTTTTGTGGAACTTGATTAGGCTTCCAAACGTTGTGCGGTTTGCCAAATACTTGCGAATTGGTAGGGTACTGCTGTTGTTGTGGATACGGATGTTTTTGCATATGGATCGGTCCTCGTGGGAATTGATCATATTTAGGATATTGAGGTCTATGATAATTTTGTGGGAGTCATTTTGATAACCTTTTGGTTGATTATGATATTGGACGGGTGGTCGATTATTGTTATGTGAATTCTGCTTCCTATTTTGATATTGAGGGACTTGAGGGGTATATGAAGACTGTATTTGTGATCTTTGATAATAACGAATATTATCTTCTTCCATTATAAATTGCATTGCTTGGGCAAGAGTATTCGGTCTCATTGCTCGTATAGTAGAGCCTAATGGTTCTCTTAAACCTGCCAAGAATGTTTTTAATGCCTGTTTAGTAAAGAAATTTCTCTTACTATATCGTTCCTTAGCTTCACATTTTAAATCTATATAGTTACATATGGTATTTAACAAATGTGTCACTCTTTCATGGAATTGAGTTGGTTGTTCATTCTGTTTTTGTCTTAAATTAACCAAATCTTGATTTAGACAATTTTCGTCCCTTTGATTGAATTAATGTATTTTTAATAGAATCCCAATCATTAGGATTTCCATTAATTGCTACTACTTCTTCCGCTTTACCTTGGAGCTTATTTAATACTCCATTTAATAGTAAAGTATTTTGAAAATTTGCTTTATTCGCTACATCGAAATAATGGTTTAGTATTGCTTCAGCGGAATTGATAAATCTATGCAGTTTATTAGGGTTTCCGTCAAAATTCGGAATTATACTTAAATTTTCAATATCTTAAACTGGTACATCCATATTGCTGGTTTCGGGTATTTTACTTTCGTTTACTAAAATTAATTTGTTAAACTTATCCAGTAATTGCTCTAAATCTGAGTTGTTATCGTCAATTGATTCAACGTGGGATAAAGAGGAGTCTGACATGAACAAAGTACTTACAGCATCGCCAGTGTAAATTCCATTAATAGATCAGCCGGGTTTTCTAATTGATTCTGGTCTTCCTCGATGGATCCTGGTAATCTTCGATAACCTCTGTTTCTTAGAACTTGGTCACTGGGTAGTTGAAAGTTCGATATCACAAAGTTTTTGATTTTCGATGTTTCGTTTAAGAGTTGCAACTCACGGATTGTCACAAATTGGATATTCCGACGAAACGTCCTACCGACTGCGCCAAATATAAACTACGAACTTTTGAGATCTTTTTAATAGTTTATTTTATTTGAAAAACAAGCGAACATCTCTAATGTTAAATACAGACTGGCTAGTATATATTATATGCATGAATGAAGATAATTGCAATCGGAATGTCCGACTCAGCGTTTCTACGATAGCGTCTACTGTAAGCGGTCGTATGACATGTCCAAGGTAAGAACATAATATAACTCACATCAGCGCCTTGGTATCTTGAAAACTAACAAAGCAAAAAAAACGATATTTTGGTAAAAAGTAGCAAAAAAATATGGATATAATGATTTTCTTTTTGCAAAAGTTGCTGACTTGCCCGTCCTACCAATACTATTTTGTGCGTCGTTGTTCCGCGTGTTAATGCAAAGATGTCGTTGGACGCGAATGAAGAAGTACGTTTTCTACTTGCTGTTACAGAAGAACACAGACTTATCAATCAGTTTCCGTTGAATCAAATATTCAATACTGTTCAAATCTCAGCTGTTGTTATTTTCACATGATTAAATTTATCCAGCTTCTACGTACCGTAGACTTTTCAAATGTGTTTTTGTTTGCTGAAATGAACTTCTTCAATGTTGAAATTACAGACAGAAGTATTATAGATAAATAGAAAACATCCAAATTATTTTAATATTCAATCGACGGTCCAGTGAAACAACTAACAGTGGGAGAATCGACTGGCGCAAAGGTTGTTGGGAGGGACATAATTCAATTGCAGTAATGAGGGGGTGGCAGAGCAGTCAAGCGTGCATCGTTGGGGTGGTTGGGTGGTATCCGGGAACGAGGACGGGGTTATACAGGCCGGTCCCGGCTAACAGTATTGTCCGAACGAGTGAACAGCAGTAATCCGTTTACGAGGATCTTTACGGGGACACGGCGATTTCACGGGTCGTGAGACGGACAGTTTTGCCCGAAGACCCTCGTCTTCAAGGGGACGTCGGCAAACTTGACGACAAGTTGCTGCTAAACTGGCAATCATTTTTTTTGTGACTTGCGAAATACGAATATTTCATTTTTCCTTATTACAATGCGACCAACAACAACACATTTTTAATAATTAAGTCTATGACGATTAATGACGTTGAAGGGTTTTACGTACGCTATGTCCGCGACGTTTTTATGATTACAATCACAGCTAATACATCGAGGTGTTTGCAAACGTTACCCATCGCAACGTTGTAAACATAGTGTAGAACATAGTGTTCAGTCTGGCCGTACCATTACTCAATATTGTTATATACAATCATGACCAAAACATCATAGTTTCTCTGTCAACGATGCCATTTTTATAATAATTAATAGTGTAATGATAGTAAAATAAACTACTTTAAGTGTTCGTGAAACTCGCACTATTCATAGCAATTGATTCAGGACTTTAGAGGGAACAAAAGGATATGAACTTGATAATAAAATTATCATCAAAATCGTTTGTTTCAATCATTTAAATCATCTTTATGTCCTACATGATCATAAAGTGACATTTTACATCTTAGATACCGGGGCAAAAGCTGCTTCTTAACGCCGCGGGCGTTAAGGGTTGCCATATGTCCAATATATTAAATATTTGACATTTAAATTGTAAATTTTAAGTCATCAATGTCAATTATCGACGATTAAGGTTATAAGTTTGACAATTAATTGTCTGTACTGTCACTCGGCAATGTCAATTATTTGCGATCGAGGTTATAAGTTTGACAGTTAATTGTCTGTATTGTCACTCAACTCCGGATTATTTGTATTGTTATTCAACTCCGTAGATACGGATGTCACATGATAACGTCAAAATATTTATTATTATTATTCAAACGCAGGAACCAAACCATTGTAGGACATAAAATTTTGTATGCACCTCGGGCATTACTTGATGTTTATACCCTCGGGCGACTAAAAACGCTCTCGGGCCTATCGGACCTCGAGCTTTTTAAACGGTCACCCTCGGGGCATAAACATCCGTGTAATGCCCTTGGTACATATAACTATGATGATTTAAGTTATTGTGATGTTGTGATGCATTGTAAACTGTCAATGTCAAACAATTTTGTTGTTGCTTTACTCAGGACCGTCTCGTGGATTTTCTCTTATGTGTGCGAAACAACGTATGGAGTCTATCGAAAAAAATCGTCAGTATATATGCCCTCCACCTCTCATTTGACGTCTCAATCTGACAACTTTTTTGAATAGAATTAAAAATGAAAAAGTGCTTAATTTGTTGTTTTTCTTGAATTTAAAATATCTTGGATTTTTTGCTGAAAATAAGCACGTATTGTTGGCTATGAAATCAAAATAACTTAACGTTTTAAGTTATTTTTGAATTTCATGGCCTCCTTTCCTGCAAATTTGTTAATTTAAACATACAAATTTTGATAAAATAAGTTTGTTAGAAGCTTTATTTAAATATATTACATCATAACCTCCTTTTAATTTTCCAGAATTGCTGTTAAGAAAATAAGGTGATGCAAGAAAAGCTACTTAAGCACGAAAATATTCACAATTTAGTTAAGCACCAAAATGTTCACAATTTAGTTAGAACCACGTTTTATGCTTTAAAATTGTCAACGTACATTTAAAAATATTATATTATACAAAATGTGTCACGGAACATCACATTTCCACAAAAACAACAAACATGAAGACAAATACTTAACACACTTGAACTATGACGTTCTTATAATATTTTTTTAGTCTAGTTTGGCCTAGTTTTTTCGTTATAGTGTAACATTTTGTATCAAATTTAATATGAAAGATTCTGTAAAGATTATTGACAATCACATATACAGTGTGTCTCACTTAAGAGTGTAGCACCTTCATATCTTTTCTATTTTTAGTCTAATTTTAGTAATTTTGCTTTCAAATATAGAACACATATTGCTCTATTTACTGCAAAAAAAAACAATTGCCTTCTATAATTGGAAAGCACCTTGTGATAGCAAAATCAATGGCAAAAATCAAGAAATCACTTTAGGGATTTTTTTATCGAAAGATTTTGCTAGTAATAATTGTTCAGAATTGCCCAAAAATTCTAAATCAAAAATTTCATGAAAATTAAAAAACATTGAAATTTTCTTCAAAAATAATTCCGAAAAAATAAAGTCCGTAAATATTATTTGCATAGGCAGCTGCGCTAAAAAAATGTGCTGTGGATTTTTTTTTTAAATAAAACCTGAACTGTCAAAGTGTTTTGTCGTATTTAATTATTGTCTGAATAATAATGCTTACACTGGCCGAAACGGTGGAAACAATAATATTAGTCGGTGATTATGCGCGATCAGCAAGGAAAGTAGCTGAAGCACTTTGACAGTTCATGTTTTATTTCAAACAAAATTTCCACAGCACTCTTTTTTAAGCGCAGTTGCCTATGCAAGTAATATTTACGGACTTAGAATTATCTTTTGAAGAAAATTTCAATATCTTTTAATTTTCATGAAGCTTTGGATTTAGGGTTTTTGGGCAATTCTGAACAATTATTAATAGTATACTTTTTCGATAAAAAAATCCCTAAAGTAATTTGGCTCTTTGCATTTAAAGGAGACAATTGGGGTTTTGGCAGTAAATAGAGCAATATGTGTTCTATATTTAAAGAAAAAATTACTAAAATTGGACCAAAAATAGAAAAGATATGAAGGTGTTACACTCTTAAGTGGGACACACTGTATACACATTATTTGTTGAATTTTTATTTATTACAATAGATTTGAAAATGTCTATTTAAGGTTTATTAATTTTTTTGGATATGAATAATACACAGTTGTATGTGCATGTACTACTGTACATACTCGTATATACGGTCGAAGAACAAATAATGCATTACGCCTACAATTTTTGTGGCGATATCAGATACTAGCCAACTAATTTAGCTAATTTTCATCCAAACATTCTTTGTTTTTGAGGAATATTCAAGACGAAACATCAAAATTTATTGTATAGTTTTTCAGTTATATCGCAACAAAAATGTAGAAGTGATACACTATTTTTCTTCAACTGTACAGCTTGCCCAATCGTGTTTGGCTGTTCGCTGTTTATTATGCATGTCAGTAGACAGAAAATTCATTTCAAAACTAATGTTAACAATTGCTTCTTATATTACTCGATTTAATTAAATGTCTTACTATGTTTTCTGCTTTTTGCAGTTTTCTTAAGTATAACGATCGATCTATGGAATTTGTATGGGTTAAGTGGCAAAATATGATTTGTTATACGGCTTTTCGCTTTACGGCCAATCTATAGCATCTATAGGCCGTATAGCGAGGTATGACTGTACTATCAATGATGAGTAATTTGACTAATGGAGAGTTTAATAGGAAATATAACGTATGAAGTTCTTATTGTGAAGAATTTGGTATGGTCGTAAAAATTGCTTGAATTGCCCCCGGGAATCCAATAATTAGATGCAATATCCACGAGTTTGCAATTTGTCAACACCACTTCTTCATTTATGTCCATATTCACAACTTACTATTACCTAATCGTACGCTGTCCAATAGTCCATCCATGATGAACTTCAAAACCTAGTAAAATACACAAATAAGCGCAATATCTATCCCACAACGCAGTAAATAATAAACGAGACGCAAAAAATATGCGACACGTTGGCGGTGCCGCGAAACAGCTCATTTGCATGATAGAGTGCGGCATAATTGACCCTCGCGCGGTGTTTTGGGGCTGGCGAGCTTTTGAACTCGACGGGGGCCCCCTACGCGAATCTACATATAGATGTGCGGACGTTTTTTTGTTGCCGTTGAGCGGATTACCGCCCCCGTGCGCGGTTACATCTCCGACACCCGGTCGAAAAATTCGACAAACCAACTAACTAATGATGAAGATGATGGATTATCTAATTTGGACTACTGGAAGTATGTCAGAGCCAGAACTCATCTTGTCTACCGTTTTGTATTAATAACATGGAGGGCCTGAAAGGTGCTTGAGCATAACGCCTG